>ML842172.1:28244-39916 GCA_009831015.1 Picea engelmannii
GACAGTAACAGAAATTTTCTCAAGAGAAAACACAAATCTACAGTCTGTCAGGCAGTTACCAAATGACACATATTAAACAACTCACTAAGCCTGGAGATGATGCCTCTGATCTCATGGTTGCTGGACCCACAGCTGAAATCTCTCTGTCACTGTAGATCTGCCGCCCGACTGCCACAAGGAGGTTCCTCTTTCTTCAGACTTGCCATGCTGCCTTCACAAATAACCTCACCTGCCAGCAGATATTCCCACTGTTAGAAAATGGCATCCGCATCCTTCAAAAGGATTCCTGCAACCTATCACCGTCCTCCTTTTCTCCTGCAAGCCCACTCGTAGGAAGAGCATCGACCGCTTCTTATACCCATTGGTCCTGAACTCGTTCAATGCTCGTTGGGTCCCATATTTATTACGCGGAGGAAATCGGGCTCCTGTTAAAAATTTAAATTAAACTTACGTGCGCCCCGTTTTAAATCAATGGTTCTGATCAAATCTGTATCTGACGATCCAGATTCACTCGTGTTTTTCGCGATATCAGGGTTTTTGATGTCGAGTGACTTTGTTATTTCACAATCTCAATCCCCAATTACCGATGCGCCCCTTTCCACGCGCTAGCCCTGCTGGCTATAAGCCTTGGTCCCATAAGACCGTCAACACATGACCTCAGTCAAACCTCCATCGGGGTTTCGGCGTTTTCGATATCATCATGAACATGCCTCCAGGATTCTCGATCCCCGATTTCCCGAGCTTTAGCCCCATCTGGCTACTCAATGGTCCATATGACCATTTCCCATGACCATAGTTAGACCTCCATCGGGGTTTCGGCGTTTTCGATGCATCGATGCATTCACCCGGAAATTTCCCGATCGGCTAAATCCCGACGCTCCTTTCATATGCTAGCAGCTGGCTGACCCTGGTTCTCGTGACCATTACCTGTAACCGCGTCCTTATCTCTGACAGCTGGCATCCACTAATCCTCTGTCCTCCTTCGTTGCTGTGCTGACAGTTGTATCCCACTTATCGGGATTTCGCGGATCGCGATTTCGAAATGCACAAAACCTTTGTGCTCGGGATCTCCGATATCCCGATTTGCGATATGCCGACTCGTTCCTGATTTCCGACACCTGTCCCCCAGATGGACGGTCTTGATGCCTTCAGGATTTCGAGACTTTCGATCTCTCGTTTCCTTCAACCTCAGGAACTCTGATTTCCCGATGTCCGATATGCCAATGATGCCTTGATCTCCGACACCTGTCCCTCAGATGAACGGTCCCGATCATTGATGCCTCTGCTGACGTCACGCATGGTTTGACACGTGTTAGATCCTGCCACGTGTCACTCTGATTCATGACTTTCATGTGCCTGAAGTGTTGAATCTGCCTGACACCTATCAACCTATGATTGTGCCACGTGTCCCTGGGTGACGTGGTCCACCGACGTGAGTTGGATCAACGGTCGAGATTACATGTTGATCTGACGGTTCAGATTCAGTCGGGATTTCGCATTTCGCGAAATCGGGGTTTTCATTGCATTGTGTTCTTTGCATTATGAAATCCCGATCCCCGAATCTCCGATGAAGCCTCCTGGCTTCCACGCGTCCATACAAATGAATGGTGCAGATCCCTGCTTAATTTAACGGCTGCGATCAAATCGCGAAATCGCGTATCGCGATTTTGGGGTTTTCGTTGTCATTGTTCACAAGACTCGTGAAACTCCGAATCCCGATTCTCCGATGAAGCCTCCTGTCTACACGTGGATGGTCACGAACTCTGCTTGAATTAACGGTTGCGATTGAATCGCAATATCGCGTTTCGCGATTTCGGGGTTTTCATTGACGAGTGATTTGGACATTTCAAAGTCCCGAACCCCGATCCGTACAGAGTTGTGACCAATGGTCCTGATCCTTTCTGGATTTGACGGTCCAGATTCAATCGAGATTTCACCTTGGCTTTTCCCGATGGAATATCTCCCTCACAGCTTCTGTCTGATCTGACGACCCTCGTTCTTTTAGGAAATTTGAATGAGATACTATGGTTGTGGATTTCTGTCTTCCTTCTCTTCTGCACGCCAACTCCTGAGCTTATTCTCCTCGAATCCTTAAATGGTTTTATCCTTCTTATCCTACCATCTCCGTTGTTGCCATCAATGACAACAACCATCAATACACATTCGTTGCTTGTTCAATATTTGCCAACAATATTTTCACTGTATACTTTCCTTGACTCAAGAAAATATCAGTGTTCCTTTGTCATACTTATTTTCCCAAGAAGTAGTGCATCATACTTAGGTTCTTCATCTTGAATCCAGGAATCAAGGATTACTTGTATCCAACAACAAGGCTTTCTGAATAAGTCATAAAAATCAGGCTATCGTCACCAACACCATAATAATATAGGTTTGGCTCAACAACTTTCTTGATGAAATCCAAACTCATCAAGAATCTATCTATCTAATATAATTTCTAACTCATGGATGGTAGTACGGATGGAAGTGTATTGGGTTTACTAGATCAAGTGTCTCATCATAGACTACTCCCTCTATTTGTGAGAAACCTCTGGCTATAGATCTCGTTTTGTATTTCTTGACACTTGCATCAGCTGCATGCTTGATCTTATAGATCCACTTGGAAGTTACCATAAACTTCCCTTTTGGTCCCTTAATAATATCTTATACATCATTTTTTAAAAGAAGGTACTACATGTGTATGATTTTCCTTTGTATCATATCTAATATAGGAATATTCCATCTCATCATGTTTCGATCCATCAGGAAACACTAGGTTCTCAAAGAGATTTTATACATGACTCTTGATTATCATCATAGGATCCATCTCATGATTAAGTAGATCTATCAGAAGCTTGTGAGGCCATACTTCCTCTCACACTCAATGGTACATACTCTTCTTCTATGGTATTCAATGCCACAGAGATTTTATTTCTTCTTCATCGGGAAACCACAAAATTCATGGTAGAACATCAACCGAATGTTCTCTTCTGGTCTATTGTTCTTTCTTCTCAATCTGAATCAGAATATCCTACAAACTTAGGTTTACACTAGAGGAAAATATCAGGCTATATCCAACAGTGCCTCGTATATATCTCAATACATATTTTGTCTAGTGAGACTGTATCAGTTGACTCATGAAATGACTAAGCATACTCATTGCATGGCATGAATATGGTCTATTGTTTAACTAGATACATCAGTGATCCAATTAGTTGCGGATCAATCTCATTTGAATCATCATCAATCTTTGTCTTTAAATCCATCACGGTGGATTTTTCATTCTTGTCATACTGAATTCCTTTAATATTTTCGTTGTATATTTTCCTTGACTCAAGAAAATCTTAGTGTTCCTTTGTAATACTTCTTGTCCCAAGAAGTAGTGCATCATACTTAGGTTCTTCATCTTGAATCCAGGAATCAAGGATTACTTGTATCCAACAACAAGGCTTTCTGAATAAGTCATAAAAATCAGGCTATCGTCACCAACACCATAATAATATAGGTTTGGATCAACAACTTTCTTGATGAAATCCAAACTGATAAAGAATATATCTATCTTATATAGTTTCCAACTCATGGATGTTAGTACGGATGGAAGTGTATCGAATTTACTAGATGAAGCGTCTCATCATAGACTACTCCCACTGTTTGTGAGAAACCTCTGGCTATAGATCTTGTTTTATATTTCTTGACACTTCCATCAGCTGCATGCTTGATCTTATATATCCACTTGGAAGTTACCCTAGAATTATATTCTGGTGAATAATATCTTATATATCGTTCTTTAAGATATACTTTTATTCTTCTATTATGGCATCTTGCCATACTTGTTCTCCCGCTGCTTCTCTAAGACAAGGAGGATTAGCATCAGTGAAGTGGTTCATGACTGAAGGATAGCTCAAATATATATTTTTCTTTCTCGGGATGTGCCTTTAGAGGCTTGTATGTTTCTCTACCTCTTTCAGACCAAGTCTAAGAAGACCTTTTATTCCTTACTACAATATATTTGAACATATAAACTGGAACAATGTGTGTCTCCCTATGAACTATTGAAGGGGGAGAAGGTATTGTATTACTGTCAATCTCTATCTGAGATTCTATGGATCTTTGAAACACTATCTCTTCTTCAAGGACAATGTCTCTTCTTGTCTCAATTTGTATCCGACCAGGGATGTCGATCTAGAATGTCTTTGAAGATCCACTATATCCTTTCTTTCTAAAGGATATAGCTTGGAATTCTTCTCTTTGGGTACATGAAAATACATTGGGCACCCAAATAAATTGAAGTGTTCAATCTAAGGCTTCATTCTGGTGAAGACTTCTTCAAGAGTTATGTTTTTCAAAGTCTTGTGAAGACTTCTTGTTCTGAACATATACTGTGTCATGCATGCTTATGCCCATGGAATTCTAGAAAGATTCTGCTCATGCATTATTGCATTGGTTGTCTCAATGATGGTTCTATTCTTCCTCTTTCTCAAATAGTTTTTGACTCCCTCTAAAGGATAAGAATATTCCTTTGTTCTTAACCTGTCTGGAACAATAAAACAAGAGGAACCAAAACAATAATATATCCTAAAAGAGAATAATGAGTACATCTCTAGAATCAAAACAATTTTAATGATTGTTGTCCCATCTAAAAAAACTACTTGTAATGTAGTAAACTTTAGAAATATAGGTTAGAGGAATGACAATTACAACAATCAAACCTAGAGTCTTCACTTCCAGTGTGTCATTCCTCTAAATGCACTAAGATCCCTCTGGATCCACGACTTCAGCAAAAGGTTCCTTTGTCGTGCAATTACCCTCATGAAAATGATAGAAATAATATATATATATATATATATATATATATATATATATATATATATATATAATTTCATACCTAAGGGTGTTGATATGTTGATGTCTTAATTTCTTTGAGTTATTGTTTTCCAGGAACTGAGTTTTCTTGAATCATCAAGCTTTCCTCCCATTATGATTTTGGTGATTTTGGATTCTTCACAAACCCTTGTCAACTTGGCTAGTAAACCTATCAGCTAGGCTAGGATAGCACTTTTAGGTTTAGTTTCTTATGTCTGTTAATAATAATCCTTTGAAAGATAGGAGAACACTGGTGAGTTGGAGAGTTCCTTCAAGGAATTTTAGAAACCCTAATTCTGAAGTTTCTACAGAAATTAGAGAAACCCTAGAAACCCTAGGGCCAAAAAATCAAAATGCTTGGAAATGCAATATGAAGCTTGTTGGAGGTGAACTGAAGGAGGTTTTACACTCCTATGGTAATTTTATCCCCAACGTCCAAGTTCCAATTGTTGAAATACTCAAAAGAAGAGGGTCGTACAGATTTTTTGGAAACCCTAGGAGGGTCGTATGGTTCTGCAGAAGAGGAGGGATGACTAGTAAAATCTTGTAGCTTGTGCAATGATTTCTTCAGGACCTATGCTTTGAAACCATGTTTATTTTTTCAATAGTCAAGTTTAAGCATGAAGTTCATTCCATTTTTATCATTTACTTAACCATAAACAATAATGTTGTAGCAACAAAGATCGCAAGAAGAAATACCATGCACAAGAACACAAGAAGTATCCTAGGAAACCCTTCTCAACAAGGGAATAAAACCCAGCCAAATCCTTTGTTATATTCTTCAATGGAAATACCTCCACCACCAAGATAAACCCTAGCACAGAAGAGGGTGATCAAACCCTAGAAGACTAGCACCCAAGAAAAGTGTGCACTTATCCCAAAAAGGTGTACTTGATGTCATTTCCAAACTCTCACGAAAGATATTATTTCACAATGATGAATCTACCTTTAATTATACTAAACTTAATGTGTCAACAGAAGTGTCTATTGGCACAATAGGGCCAACCTCACTAGATTATAATATAATTAATATTAACCAGATTAATTATCTTTTACATTTATTACTAATCACATTAAAGTGGGCCCAACCTGTGCCCTTTACATAACAATTAGGGTTACAGGCAGGTCTAACTCTTAAACAATATATAGAAAGGGATCTAATACACCCACTAGTTCTCGTCCACTAGGGGCACATCCATAGGGATGTCATATCTCTAGCTCACTGCATTACACAGAAGAACCAAATCTTCACACATTCACCTGTGCTCATCGACAGGCACATCCACTCTACAGATCTTCTTTCCCACTGCCTCACACAGGAGAATTATATGGAGTTTTCTCATCAACTATGCTTTCTCAGAGGAGGCTAATACATCATCTTTATTTCTGTTCACATGATGATGCACCCAGCACTTTTTGATTTCACAAGTTCACCCTATGCTCAGGCACAAGCACATCTAACTCAACAGATCACCTTTCCCATTGGATAATCATCTAGAGTTCTTCTCAACTCTCCGGCTGGAGGAGGTCATCTCTACGTTCCATCTCTGTCTCAGGCAGGAACCATGTGCCCTTCTTAGGGGATTTCTCTTAGGTTTTTAAGATAAGAGAAAGACTCACATAGCTGCAATGATCCACATATCACAGGTTTGTAAGATAGAGAATGTCTCACATAGTTGCAATCATCAACATATCCCAAACTAAATAAACACACCGAGGTGTTGTGTCTATCCACTTCACTCCCTTCCCAGTCAAAATATGTATATCCCTACAGCCTCACTTCAACACCTGAGACATATCTCAGACTTTATCCAATTGTACCATGCAGGTACCTTAATACATGCTTTGTTGCAACCCAATGGAAGTGTCTCGAATCAACCACAAATTGGCTCAAGGTGTTTACTACAAAGTAAATATTTGGCTTGGTGTTAACCAGGTACATCAAGGATCCAATCAATTGCCTATACATAGTGGGATCCACCAAATTTGAATATGAAGCATAATCACTCAACTTCTTCAGATTTTCCATCATGGGTGTAGCCATGGAATTGCATCCCATCATATTGAATCTACTCAAGATACCTCTAATCTTAAGAAATAATGCATCAATCCAAGATCCTTCATTTTGAACTCTAAGGCCAACTCCCTCTTGCACTCAACAATGAGCCTCTTTTCCCTCCTAAGGAACAAATCATCAAAATAAAACACCAGTATAAACGGATCACCGTCAATAACCTTGTAGTAAAGGTTGGGATCTGCATCACTCTTTGTGAAGCCCAAACTCATCAAGTATCCATCAATCCTGGAGTACCATGCTCTGGATGCTTTCTTGAGTCTATACAGAGCCTTCTTTAATATTTAAATATGAGACTCCTCTGCATGTATCAAAAATCCCTGAGTTTGTTCTATGTACATGTCTTCCTCAATCACATCACTGAGTAATGTGGACTTCACATACATATGATGTAATCTCAAACCCATAAATGAAGAAAGATAATTAATGGTCTTGATGGAAATGTACCTAGTGACTGGAAAAAAAGTCTCCTCATAGTCCACTCCCTCTTTATGAGAGAATCCTCTCACCACAAACCTCGCTTTGTATTTTTTGATGCTGCCAGATCCACTTGGAAGTCACTGCTTACTTCCCCTCTGGTCTCGAAACTATCTCCCACACATCATTCTTCATGATGAAATGATACTCTTCAATCGTGGCATCCTTCCAAACATGTTGGCATGTTGCTTCCTCATAGTTGGAAGGTTCAAAATCAATGATGTGGCTCACCAATTCCATATAACTAGAGAACACTTGAGGTCATTTTCTTTCCTTGAAGGTACCACGGGAAGATGCTTTCCCCCCTACATCCTGCAAAGTATCATAAAGCCATGTTGACCTCTTCCTGGTCATTGAAATATCTCTAGGTAGATCCACTAGCTTAGTTGGCTCTAATGACAACTCTTGATAGTATGAAGGATGAACAACTCAGCTAGAGGGATGTGTAACATCATCCTTTCGAGCCTCCTACTCATCACTATAAATATCCACGTGAGACTCTATAGATCTCTTGAAGGCTACCTCTTCATCAAAGGTAACATCCTGACTAGCCTCAATCTGACGTTATCCTAGAATGTAGATTTTGTAGGTCTTCGAAGTTTTATTGTATCCCACAAAAGTACCCTTCTTTCCAAAAGGTTATAACTTTGTCCTCTTCTCCTTGGGCACATGGATGTATACTGGAAAACCAAATATCCTCAAATGACTTACCTCTGGCTTCACACTTGTGAATGTCTCCTCAGGAGTCTTATCTCCCAATAATCGGTGAGGACTCTTGTTTGGAACATAAATTGTTGTGTTGGAAGCCTCTTCCGATAAGAACATGGGTAGATTTTTATCATGAATAATTTCCTTGACAACCTCCACAATGGACATGTTCTTCCTTTTAGCAACACCATTTTGCTAAGGGTTGTAAGGAACTATAAACTCCCTCTTGATTCCTTCTTCCTTGTATAAATCACTGAAGTCAGTGGAAGTGTACTCTCCTCCATTATCTAACCTTAAAAACCTAATCTTCTTCCCCATCAAGTTCTATGTCTGAGCCTTGAACTCTTGGAACCTGTTGAAGGTTTCATCCTTTCTCTTCATGAAGTAGATCCATGTATTCTAGAAGAAATTATCAATGAATGTCACATAGTATAAGAAGCCACCTAAAGATAATACTCTCATCATTCCACATACATATGAATGCACTCTATCCAAAATTCCTCTGGATATACTATCACTTCTTTGATAAGGTCCATCAGTATTCTTTCCAAGAGTACATCTGCAAACACCTTCATGTTCTATCTAGAGCTCTGGAACACCTGTTACCATCCTTCTTAATGTTGGAAAATCCCTGTACCTAACCCTCGACAAATACAACTCTTTAACCTCTAACCTCCAATGTTGAGAGAGAGAGCAGGTTCTTCCTTAATCCTGGTACAAAAAATGCATCTCTCATGTGTAGAGATTTTCCAGACTCCAGTTGGAACGATATAGTTTTAACTCCTTTTACTGCATACTTGGAATTGTCTCCAAGTTCCACCTATAATGATGAGTTCTTTTATGTTAAATATCTGAAAGAATCTCGATAACTTGTCATGTTCCTTGAAGCACCATTGTATATCAACCAGGTAAAACTACTATTTATAATAGTGCATGTAAGAGTGGAGACAGAGAAATATTTTTCTGAAGTTCATTTGTAATCTCGTCAGGCTTGGATTCCTTTGTCTTCATGGTAAACTATTAGAACAATAACAATAACAAGAGTCTTCTTCTCTGAGACTGTACATCATCTTTTGACTTTGACCAAAATTCAATCTTTGACTTTGATTTTGACCAAAAGTCAACATTGAATGAATCTCAATCTGAAGGGTGCAGTAGATGCACTAGGGAAAGGCAAGTTGATCTGTGGTAAAATTATTCCCAACGACTTGAAATAAAATCTCAACAAGCTTGAAAAGTGCATATTTGTTTAGTGGAAAATTTCATGCACAGTGGAAAATCTTAACAAACCTCTAATACCATGTTGATTCTTCTAATTTCTAGATGTGATAATTATTTCCTTATGATTTCAAACATATTTTAACACCATTGTTATCATAGAATAATTACACACTGAAAATCTCAACTGAAATAAAACTGCAGCGAAAATAATGGAATCATAGAAAGATAGCCATGAAAAATAGACACAATATTTTTACCCTGGGAAACCCAACCTTAGGAAAAAATCCAACAAATTTTCTTAAGAAAAATTCAATCTAGAAAATGCATCACCATAAATGGCACAGTTCTCCTTCTTCCCACCTTTGGGGTTGCACAACTTCCCTGTCTTGGATCGTTAAAACACCTAAGTAAGAGTGACTCCTTAGGTCTTTTCTTTCTTGGCACAGGTCTTATGTGGTACCTGCAGACCCTCTCCTTAGCACTTTCCCAAATATTAATGCCAACAACACTAGCTCTCTATGTTAGGCTCCCTCCTTAATGTGACCACAGACTATGACCATGGTCTAGATCCCTTCATGACCTCGTTCTTCGGGACTTTCGCGAGTTGCTTGCTCCCTTTTCCTGATTTTTGAATCGATGAACTCTTCAGGACCAATCTATGATCCACGATCCCTTTGCGATCAACGGTTTTGATCACCTTGCGGAATTGGGCTTCGCGAGTATCTGTCTTGGGTATTCTCTCTTCAAATTTTCCCAAACTATGTGGATCTCTTCCACGTACCCTCTGAATCCAACTATCCAAAATTACTTCATGCCTCTCAACTTTGCGAAGAACTTTGTTCGCTCCTGGAAAACCTTCCAAAGTTCCTTTTCTCCAACCTCTTGAAATTCTACCACCTATCTCCTCCGATGATGGATGATTCTTTGGCCTTCGAGACCTCACCAAGTCCTCGACCCTTTTTCACACTTAGCGCAAATTCTTTCCTTCGAGACTTAGACTATTTTCAAATGATTTTCTGCACTCCTTGCAGAACTTTTACACAGATTCCCCTGCGAAGTTACTCGTCTTAAAAACCTTCAAAGCTCACTACTTCTTTGTGAACTTTATCGTGCCCTCCTAGAAGTTTCTCTCTCTTCCTCCTGAGCTTGTAATATAGACTTATGGTATCTTGGGCGCACCCCTTGCATTTGGCTAAGTTGTTCGATGACCTCTCCCTTTTCCTTCCTGAAGGGTTTAAGGTGTCTCCTTTCCTTTGTCGATGAACTATTGCAAAGCCTTCCTTCCTCATAATGTTAACCAATTCTGAAAGCCTTCTAAGGGTAACAACACTTCCAATCGTGTCTCCCTTGCACACGGTCATGCTAGCTCGATGCCCTCCTGGCAGAGTGTTTCAAAGTGTTCAGTAACTCTGGACTATATATTCCCTTGTATAGTCTTTCTTTCCAAGGTACTTAGCCACCTTGAAATTTCTCATTGAGTATGTGAATTAACCTGGTATTCCCTCCTGGCAGTCTCTCTTCTAACTCCACTGAGTTCAGACATGCACTCCTTGTGTTGGCTTACAAAGTTTCCTCTCTCTGTCGTGCACTCCTTGCACTTATCCTAGAGAACCAGACTTAACTCAACACACTCGCGGATAGAAAATCGTATCTCTATCCCTACAGATGATTTCTAACATTCATATACAATTCAAAGGCATGTAAATGACATTCATAATACAACACCCATATTACAAAAATTTAAAACAGGAAAAACTATCATTTTCTATTAATGGTGGAATGTCAAATTACAATGGTGGTGTCTAGACTATGACTGAGTCTCGGCTCTCATAAACTCTCTTACAACCAACTACCAAAAACCAACCCCATTACTTGGAAACAATACAACAATTTATACAACAGGGGCTCAACGATCTTCCTTTGCAATCTAAACTAGTGGTGTCAAATCACCATTCAAAACTCCTATTGGAAGGGAAAATTCCAATGATGGAAATCTACTACAAATCGGATGCAAATCCCTTCTGCCGTCAACCACTTAATGGTGACCTTATCTCCATCTTGTGCAAAGGAAAAAATTTTCTCTTCCATCTTGTCATCATTAAATGCTTGAATCCCACTTTGGATTCTCGAGGTAAATGAAAAAGCAGTGCCTCTCCTTCCTTAAATGTGCACCATGCATGAAATCCGATTGTCGTGTGTTGAGGTGGAGCGATGCTCCTGCATTAATAAATCTAAAGAAACCCAACATAAGATAAGTTATCCCTAGTATGAGGAATATCCCTCAAAGATAATGAATCAATAGACAAAGAGAGTGCACCACCAAAATTAGTTG
>ML842173.1:0-16597 GCA_009831015.1 Picea engelmannii
CAAAACAATAGATAATAATAATAATATAATTGAAACAAAATGTTACAATAAATTACATGTGCATTAAATAAGACATAAAAATATGAAACTATATTTATCAAAACATAACCATAATATTACCTCTCTCATTTGATGGCTTGATTGATGTAAATAAGTGGTTTGGACATCCTCTCCAATCCATCCCTATGTATGGGTACTGTACAATATTGAAGACAAGATTGTTCTCTCTAGCCAAAAAATCACATACATCCCTATTGACTGGAGGATAGGTAAATTCAAGCTGGACCCTCTTGGGAAATAACTACCCCCACATACACATATGTGCATCAAGTGTAGGCCTAGTGGGAAAGTGAGTTAATACTGGTCGAATGGCATGAAACCTCTCAAAAAATAATGTAAATAACGTTGATGAAAAGGGGAAGAATCTCGTCCCATTTAAAACAATGCGATAGTGATCTAAAGCAAAACATATCCATTTCAAAAAATCTTCGACCATCTAATAAATCGGGGCCTCTGTACTAAACTATCTACATAATGAAACAAAGAGAAACTAATGTGTTTCCCGTCAGAGATAATGTGTGATAGTTCTGAGATAATAAGACACATGCACCTAACCTCCTCTCTATCAAATGATCATATCCTCAACTGACCTCCACGAACCTAGAATTCTGAAGAGGAATGAATGTCTAGATGGATATATCTTTTCACATAAACCAACAGGGTCTCTCTTGCAACACCGACTGGTATATCAAGGAACTGGGGCAAAGCCTCCACCCTTATAGACAACCCAATGATGAAATAAACATCCTCCTTTGTGGGATGATACCGCAGATCGACACTGGCCCTAAATACTTATGGACCATGATCTCAATTACAAATCAAATGTCGTAACAATGAAGAGTACCCCCTGAGGGATACACCATCCTCATAAAACTTGAGGAGGTCAAAATCCATCAACAGGGAATGTGTCTGCTATTACATAGTGTAGTATTCCAGATATAAAATAGTATGTAGAACATAAATATCTGTTAGCTAGAAATGGTAGAACAACAATGATATAACTAGAACAATACCAGAATAATATCAGAATAACACCAGAAAGAGCACTTTGATTACTAATAGAATTGTTCACTTTCCTCTGCAAGGGGGAAACCTCCAGCAGATCAAAGCTCTATTACAATCATATCAGAGAGAAAAATTCACATACCATCTACTCTTATTTATACTAAATCTATATATCCAAAAGAATAATCTAGAGGAAGATCCTTCTAGAAGCATAAGCTTCTATTAGGTCTTCTTACATTTGACTTATTCCTCCTTATTTCTAGGCCTTATTAATACTGACCTTTATTAAATGGAAATATATTATTCTACCCACTTGAGGGGTTAGGTATATTAGGTCCCTAACATTCCCTCCCCCTTAAAATCAACCTTGTCCTCAAGGCTTGAGATGAGGAAATTGTTGCAGAATGTTAGTTGGCTCCTAGGTGGCATCTGCTGGAGTTGTATCTTTCCACTAGACTAACACTTCCTTTATGGTGTGTTGAGGAAGAAAACACTCACGGTGGTCCAAAACTGCTTGTGGCTGGAACCAGATGGATCCTTCTTCATCCAACTCAGGAAGGATGGTTTGAGTTTGGCACTTAGTTCCAATCACCTTCTTTAAGAAGGAGACATGAAAAACATGATGGAGCTTAGTATAACCAGGAAAAAATAACTAATAGGATGCATGTCCTACATGATTGAGAACTTTATAAGGACCATAAAATTTGGGCACTAGTTTCTGACAATGTTTAGCTTTGAGTGAAGTTTGTTTATAAGGTTTTAGTCGAAGAAATATCTGGTCTCCTTCAACAAATTGACGTTCTGAATTACCTTGATCGGATTGTTGCTTCATGCAATTTAGAGCCATGAACAAATTCTCTTTGAGTGTATGGAGAATATCTTCTCTAACTGTAAGTGTTTGGTCAACCGCCTAAACCTTTGAGACCCCTGGCATGTAGAAGAGAACGAAAGGTGGCTTTTGTCCATATGCTGCATCAAAAAGAGTCATGCGAGTCACTGTATGGTAAGAAGTGTTGTACCACCATTAAGCTAATGGTAACCATTGAGCCCATTGATGTTTCCTTTCTGAGGCAAAACACCTCAAATAAGTCTCCAAACACTTTTTGACAACTTCAGTTTGACCATCAGTCTCGGGATGATAGGCAGTGCTGAGATGAAATTGGGTGCCCTCTAGCTTGAAATTTTATTGCCAAAAATTGTTGGTGAAAGTGGGATCTCGATCAGAAATAATAGAATGAGGCATTCCATGAATCTTGAAGACATGATCCATGAAAATTTGAGCCATAGTGGATGCAGTAAATGGATGTTGAAGAGCACATAAATAAGCATACTTGGAAAGACGATCAACTACCACCATGATGATTGACTTATTTCCTGATTTAGGTAATCCCACAATAAAATCCATAGATATGTCCCTCCAAATAGCAAGTGGAATCAGAATCCGTTAAAGTGTGCCAAGGGATTTGATTTTTTCACCCTTGTTACATTGAAAAACATCACATTCGGCCACAAAAGTGTGAATGCCCTTTTTCATACCATCCCAGAAAAAAAGAATGTTTGACTCTGTCATAGGTTTTGGTAAACCCTGAGTGCCCAATTGTGGGTGTAGCATGAAGCTCAAAAATCACTGTGGATTTAAGTTGTGACTGTTTACTTAAATACAAATGACCTTTGTAGTGAAGCTCATCATTCTAATGGCCTGTGTAATGCCCCCTCCACCTTCCAAAGCCTCATGAATCATGTATTCTATCCTTTTCTCTGTCATTTTGTCTTATTTTTATTTGATGATATTCTCATCTATAGTAAAAACTTGGCAATCCCATCTTTCCCATTTGGATCAAGTTCTCCATCTACTCTCTTAGCATCAACGTTTCCTCAAAGACTCTAAATGTTCCTTTGGCGCCTCGAAAGTTGAGTACTTGGGTCATATTGTTGGCAAGGCCGGTGTGCAGGTGGATTCTAAGAAGATTGAAGCAATGCGATATTGGCCTCACCCCAAGACTATCAAAAGCTTGCATGGTTTTTTGGGTTTAACGGGCTATTATCGCAAGTTTGTTCAAAATTATGGAAATATTGTGGTGCCTCTCACTCCTCTCCTTAAAAATAATTATTTCACTTGGAACCCCACAGTTGATCAGGCCTTTCAAGCATTGAAGGCAGCTATGTGCACTACTCCGGTCTTTCCCCTTCTTGATTTCACAAAGACCGTTTTCCTAGAATGTGATTCCTCTAGGAGACGAATATCATCAAATAAAAATAAGATAAAATGACAGAGAAAAGAATAGAATACATGATTCATGAGGCTTTGGAAGGTGGAGGGGCCATTAAACAGGCCAAAGGGCATGACCAAGAACTCATAGTAACCCTCATGAATTTGAAAGGAAGTCTTAGGGATGTCAGCGTCTTACATGCATATCTAGTGGTAGTGAGAATGTAGAACATGTTTAGTGAAGTATTGAGCACTGCTCAACTCATCCAAGATATCATCAATGACAGGAATGGGAAATTATTCCTTGATGGTGAGTTTATTGAGGGCACGAAAGTCTGGACACATGAACCAAGTACCTTCTTTCTTAAGGACCATTACCATGGGAGAAGAATAATGGTTGGTACTAGGGTGGATAACACCCTCTTGGAGAAATTCCTGCACTATTTTCTCAATTTCATTCTTTTTGGAAAAGGGATGTTGATAAGGGAGAACATTGAGAGGAAGACTACCAGGAAGAAGGGGTATGGAATGGTCATGAACACCATGAGAAGGTAGAAGTCCCTGAGGAGTGGAAAAAATATATTGGTGTTTGGAGAAAATAACTTAGAGGTCAGGATGCACAGAAGGTGTCTCAACCACTTAAATAGAATGGAGTTGAGAAATAATACCAGAGTGGTCTTTCTTGAGGATATTTTCCATGCGATGGGAACTAATGATCTCAGGAGAAACAATTGTGAGACCTTGGAAGTGATACCTTTGTCCCTCCTGGTGGAATTCCATGGTTAATTCCTTAAAATGAATAAGAATGGGACCCAAAGTGCGTAACCATTCAACACCTAGCACAATGTCACAAATTCCCATTTCAATGGAAAACATATGAGATTTCAGATGGTAATGTCCAATTTGAAGACATACATTTTCACAATAGCCACCACATTTCATGGACCCACCATTGGCTATCATGATTTGAAAATTATTGACAATACGAATATAGCAATTGGTTTCCTAGGCAATGTGACAGTGAATAAAATTGTGGGTGCTACCACTGTCAACAAGGATGATGAACTTCCTATGATTAATATAGTCAATGAGATTGAGGGTTTGTGGAACAGAGAAGCTAGTGAGGGCATGCAAGGAAATGAGTGGTTCAACTTCAGGTGAGTCAACGAGCTCCTGGGTAGCAGCAGGAAGGGAGGGCTCTTCAATAAGTGGAATTGTCACATCTTCTTCAGGAACATCTTCGAAAATGGCCATAAAAATCTTTTGTTCCTTACACTTGTGCCCGATAAAATATTTTTCATCACTATTATAGCAAATACCCTTCAGTTGGCATTCAACCATTTCAGCCTAATTAATTTCTGGACCTTGAGGGGAGTGACGTGGGGGTTAGGATTAGTGGGTCGAGGGCGAGGAACAAACAAGGGTTTTTTTTTCTGGGAAAAAACAACTTGTTGGGTCTCTTTAGCACATTTAATATCTTCCAACGAAGTATGAGGGTAGGCCATTAGAACCTAGGATCATATTTCATCCTTTAGGCTACTGATAAATAATTCACGAAAGAAAGCATATGACATGCCCTAGACTCGAAAGACCAAATGCTCAAAAGAAATTATAAAGTCTTCCATTGTCCAAACTATTTCAGCTTGGTCAAATGACCGAGATAGTGGGTATCAGTGTCAAAGCGGTCATAGAGCTTTGCAACAAATTGGGTCTAGGAAATATACCCCTGACGTGAATTTTTACACCATTTCCACCATTTCCATTTTCATGATCTAGATAAAGGAAAACATACCGAAGTTTGGCCAAATCATCAGTAATACCATGCAGAGAAAAATAATGCTCCATTTGAGTGACCCAACCCAGAGGATAAGAGCCATCAAATTTATTGACCTCGATGCAAGGAAAATGGGGGTCACGCTTAAAGGAATTGGATTAAAAATGCAGAGAATGAGAGGAATCATCAACATATGGTTGGTCCAAGGAGGAAGGGCCTGAAGGGTGGTTCAACCACTGGTTAACAACAGACTGGAGGGTATTAAATTGGTTCATGAATTTGGCTTCCATGGTGTCAAATTTGTGATGGACTTGGGTCTCGAATTATGCAAGGTGGGAATTGGTAGAGACAATATCAAATGTCATATGTTGGATGGATTCTTGGGCTTGATTGATGGAAGCTTGTAGGTATTGGTTGTGAGTGGTGGCTATTTGGAGAGGGGAAGTGCAGGTAAGGAAAAATGGGTGGGTGAGACCACAAAAAGGACTTATAAATGATAGGTACCATGACAATTAGGGATAGAAGGGAAATATAATGGAATAGGTGGAAAATTAGGGAAGCTGATAAGGGGTCAGGTTCACTGGAAAAAAAATTAAAAATGAAAGGTATGACTGCGATCAAGGAGAAGAGGGGAATCCAATGGGATAGCTCCCAAATAAGTGTGTTGGCAGGACCACTATACACTTTTTTTTACTCCTGCAGAGTTATACTCTGGCTTGAATAATACTGCAGTGACGAAATGCCCAAATTCTTAACAGGAAGAAATGTGTAGTAATTTCGCAATCAGAATGAAAAAGGCACAGTTACACAGCAATAGATCTTGTCTATTCTGTTTTTGTTTCCGTCCCAAGGGGTAGGGTATTCAAGGTTTCTATAGACAAGGGTTTTTCATGTGCTATAGCTCTATGATATAAGTGTAGGGTCCAATAGTAGTACTCGGCCCAATATCTTAGGGAACCAACTAAAGAGGCTAGATTGTTCTCTTAGCCATACTACCTGAATACCCAGGTACTAGAGAGTATCTTCCCGAGTGCTATTCTTGGTGGAACTATAGTAGTCAGGCTACCATTTGGTTTATCTATGGAGGGATTCAAGAGATCTAGGCCGATCCATATATAGGTTTTGTTTGATGCACTACCACTTGAAGGGGTACCAACAAGGATTACAAGGGTGTCCAATAGATGTGCGCTTGAGTAACTCTTGTATTTCCTACATGTATTACTCCCTGACTGTGGGTTTATGTATGTAATGACAAATATATGTAGGTTTAGGATGCCAGAATACATCTCTACCCTGAAAAAAGTTAACCCACAATTTTATGTCGAGGAAAGTGCTCTGATACCACTTGTAGTATTCCAAATTGTATGCAGAACATAAATATTTGTTAGCTAGAAATGGCAGAACAATAATGATATAACCAGAATAATACCATAATAACACCAAAAAGAGCACTTTGACTACTGATGGCAATGTTCACTTTCCTCTTCGAGGGGGAAACCTCTAGCAGAGCAAAGATCTATTACAATAATATCCAAGACAAAATTTATCATACCCTCTACTCTTATTTATACTAAATCTATCTATCCAAAAGAACAATTTATAGGAAGATCCTTCTAGAAGAGAAATCTTCTATTAGGTCTTCTTACATTTGACGTATTCTTCCTTATTGCTAGGCCTTATTAATATTGACCTTTATTACATGGAAATATATTATTATACCCACTTGAGGGGTTAGGTGGGTTAGGTCCCTAACACATAGGATGAGGAAACAACTCCCTCTCCCTCTCCCTAGGCTTCCACTCACATACAAATGTGTCTGATTTGATCTGCTAATGTTGTTGATGCTCCTCTTCTTGCTGTCACCATCTTTGATTTACATACAAATATTTTTAGGCACATATATATCGATAAAACAAATTGAAATGATAAAACACACACATATATAAATAGCTTGTATTTAAAAAAATATAAAGTTAGTTTTTATTTGCAAACAAATCTAGAAAAGTAACTGGTGTGCCTAAAAATGAACATACGCATCGCCAATGGTGCTTCATTTCAAACAAACAACACCACCATGTAATGTTGTTACTAACACACACCGGTGCACCGTGTTTCTTGTCGCAGCACCACATATTTTAGCACCACATCCCATAAGATGCATTGTACCATTAAATTGTGAAATAATTGACCCGATACCATTCTATTTACAACACAAGTGCATTTGTTGTACCTAAAGGCACCACTAGGTTAAATTTTTTTATAGCAACTTAAGCAGTGCAATGTGTTAATATAAACGCTTTGGTGCAACCATGATATTGTAGCACCGACATTACATTCTGAAGTACATTGAGTTATATAGAGCATCGGTAACAGGGCGTCCAATGAAATGCCCCGACATGCCAAATCATTCAATGTTTTCCCAGTGTAGTTCTTTTAACTACGCCGGTTCATTTCATTAACAAAGAAACACCACTACGCTAAAATTTATGTCATGGAAAATTACCAACACACTTTGTTAAGCTATATTACCCTAGTTTTGAGTCCCCATATGAAATAATGTATTTTGTTTATTTGATGAAAGGTTAGAGTGCCCAAACAATTAAAGAGGCCAGTGTTCCTAGAAATGTGATTCTATGATCATTATTAATAATAAAATACATCGATGGTTGCAAGACAAACAATGACAAGAGTTATAGGGGGTTTATGATTCCATGAGAGTGGGGGATTAAGTGGATAAGTCAGTTTATCATATTTTGTCTACCCATATTTGTTTTAATCGAGAGAAGTGGTTACCTGTGCTTCTTGGGGAAAGACCATGAGGTTCTTAATTTTCAAGTAAATATTTAAATCCATCTTTTGGGTTGTTTGGGGGTTATTCTTCACTCACTTTGTTCATTCATTATTCATTTTTCACACTCTCCATTCTGTTCACTTTTTCACTCATTCATTCTTGTTGTTGGAAGGGGACACGGGGGGAGAATTATTGAAGAGGAAGCCATTGTTTGTTATTGAACAGGAATCCATTGGTTATTCTTCACTCAATCTGTTCATTCATTATTCATTGTTCACACTCTCCATTCTATTCACTTTTTCACTCATTCATTCTTGTTATTGGAAGGGGACCCTATGGGGAGAATTATTGAATAGGAAGCCATTGTTTGTTGCTTGTAGTAGTGACTGGTGTCTTTCATCCATGAATTAATGCCTGCATGCGTTAGATGCATTGGCATGTACTAAATTTATTCACATCTATGAGTCCAGAGAATCCCATCATGGAGATTCTTGACTAGATTCATTGGAGCCTTGGAAGGCATTGAACAGCTTGAGGGACTGCATGGCAGATAAGGGGATCCATTCTCTTGGGTTGTGCAAGCTGGAGAGAAAAGAGTTGATGTACATTGGATTTTTGTGCGTTGAGAAACCTATGAGATATTGAGTGTTAACTAGTTTGGGAAGTTGAGCCGCACTCTAGAACTATCCTTGTGGACTCATAGCCTTGGCTTGGGGGTGACTTGCTATTGAGATTTGGAAAAATAGTGTCTATGGTTGAGTGGAACATCCTTGTTATGTAGCTAGTTGGTGAATTCATTTCATTAAAGATAAGTGTTCTCTGTCATGCATTTCTCTATTGTATATTTATTTCCACTGTGTATTAATTATTGTCTCTGTGATTCATATGTTATAACATGCATGCTTGTTGGTTATTGCTATGCATGGAATGTTTAAAAATTATTTATACTGTAGCATGAATATTTATTATTGCATGCGTTTTTATCATGTTTCTTTCATTCTTCTTTAATAATAAATGGTATCAGAATTCAAAATTAGCTTCGAACAAAGTTTTTGAGGTAGTGTGCTCAACCTACAAGTGGAGGGGTACGTTATAGATTGGTATTAGAGCTTCTGGTTGAAACACCAGACTGGTATGGGCTGGAAATGTTGGACATAATATTATGGTTTTGGAATTGATTTCCAAAATATCAATATGGTATTGTCATTAAGAAAGAATATGCCTTTGAGATCCTAAATCTCAGGAGAGATAGTGTATTAGGTTGCACAAAATCAGAGCATGCAATGTTAAGTCCTATGTAAAGGTCTAAGGAAATCTCATGAAAAGGAGAACCTTAAGGAAGTTCTATTTTGGTCGAATTCCCAATATATCAACTGTAGAAACACCTTCAAAAATGTGAGGAAACTTTGTTACAGTCGACAGATATGACAATCGTCGATTACTAACCGAAGGAACAAATCAACGTTCATGGTTCAGTTTGAATCCAAGTGTAAATCCAAAGGAGTCTCATAGGAATTAAAACTTTGAAGGACATTTATCCCAGGTCAATAAATCTTTGGCAGAAGGCGGATAAACAAGATCCATCAGATCTAGTTGATAATTTTTTGCATATAACCAGAGCCGTTAGATCAAACCATTAAAACCTCAAAAATTTGACTGGATTGATGAGTTATGTGGTTATTCAACGTTGAATGTTTCAGGGATAAATGAGTTAGAAAAAGTTGGAATTCTTGAAGGTTGAAACCATGAATTAACATAGACTGTTAGATCAAGGAGGAACTTCAGTTCAATTCTCGATCATCCAATCGAATATAGTGGAAGGACAGGGTAAGCACTTCGATAGGTATAACTCTAGGGGAGTTGAACAACTTGAGAGTTGTAATATCCCGAAATCCTGGAGTAAAAAAATCACGTAGACTGTCGATCTAAGATCCATTCGGAATTTTTCTCAACCCTTATATCAAGCAGTGGAAGGATGGCGTAAGCGCTTCATCGGGTATAACTCTGGGGGAGTTGAACAACTTGAAATTTGTAATATCCCAGAGTCCCAGAATAAATAAGAATTGTCCATATCAAAAATTGATTAAGTCATAATTGTTGGATTAAGCTAGTGGAAGGATAGTGTAATTGAAGGTGTTAATCTATGGTAAGCGGTCATCATCACTTTATGACTACGTCGGTAGGTATAACTTCAAGGGATTTGAACAACTTGAGAGCTGTAATGTCCCGGAGTCCCAGAGTGATGAAGTCCCAAAATAAATAAAGACCATTCATCTCAACACCTGATTAAGTCATGATCATTGATTTCGTTGAAGCCTCCAGATGAGCCAGGATCGTCTAGTTAATGGGAGATTAAATCTCAACTATACGATCTACTGGTGGAGATAATATAAGTGCTTCGTTGAAGTGTACTTCAGGAAGTATTACTCTGGAAGAATGCAAGAATCTCAAATTTTGGAGGACCTGGCTCCATCATCGGTCTCATGATAAGGTAAAGGGGTTGATTAGAGGCACAAAGGGACTCAAAGTAAACAAGTCGCATACATTTTTGAACGAGGTCCTTTGTGGGTGATAGCCTGGTTGGCTAAAAAATTCAATGGTTCCCCCTGTTCCAAGAAGTTGCGTTGCCCTTTTGGTGTTAATAAGACCAAGGGTTGGGTCCATGGTCTAACAAACAGATCATTGGGATGAGGATTATTTATTTCCTTATATGACCGCAGGTTGTGACCTTGGTATAATACCACTCTCAATCATGGCCCTAGATCTTTTGTTCCCTATCACAATCAAAGGCCTAGACATTTTCCCAATGAAAAGGATGATCCCATGATTGTGTTTTAATCAACCATTGAGATCAATGGTCGATGCATCACAACATGGTGGCATGTTAGTAGCTTGTCCATCGCACACATTAATCCTGGGATGAATCGTCACCAAATCAACTGATGGTACAGATCTATAACGTATAACCTCCATAAAAATAACGATCAAGCAACTTCAATTTACGCTATGGATCTCCGTCATTGGATCTTATCTTGATCACAATCAATGGTTTTGGTTTCAATTCTTCCACCCATTCAACGACAAATGAGGATTGTTGATGTAAATATGATCAATGATCATATCAACTTCGATAATTTGTCTGCGCATGTTGAAGCATGACCTGGCATTCCAATTTTTCCTCGGGTTTGGATCTGACGATCAATATTGAATCCTCTATACAATATGATCTGAGGATGAAAACACATTCATTTTAGATCTAACTATCGAGGGTTGTTGAACCTATAACATACAAATCAAAACGCAAACTCATTATCAAATGGAGAATATAAGTTAAATATACCTTCAATTGATTGTTGGAGAAGGGAATCGAAGCCATAATTGAACTAAGAGACACATAACACCATAGGTGAACTCAAACCTTGAAATTACTCACTTTGTTCTAAAAATCAGCAACAAAATTACACCTACTACAAGAAATTCAATCTAAACATCTTCTAGAGGTCTCTCAACCTATCTTTTACAATGAAAATTTAAAATTAAGGGAACCAAACCCCCTTTAGTAAATGTTTTGACCCTCCTAGGGTCATATTTCAATATTTCATTTGATGCTCCTGCATGAGTGGGAGAATAAAGAGAAAAGCACTAAAGGAACATCACTTAGAGTGGATAAGACCGTGCTTTCAAACTCGCGGTCATAAGGAAAGTGGATTGAAGGAAGTGCCTTTGCATAATTCAAATTTTGTACCAGTTTAAAGGGTTTGTGGAACAATTTGGAAAGATTAGCACACAACCATTCCATTGCCGCTACAAAATCCTATTGGGGCATGGAAAAAATCATTAAAAATATGATTCAAAGGAGAATAACATTTAATTGTTATAATTTGGAGAATGATGATATATTTCTTCATGAATTGAGTAGAAAAATGACTTGTATCATTGTTTGGAATTTTTTTTATAATATGCATAATTCTAACAAAATGGTTGCTTGCACATTTTGCAGAATTAGGGAGTATAACCATATCAATTCAATATAAGAATTCATATTCAATAAATGGAGGAAGGAGAGGGAGCCTTCAATCATGATAAATAAGCCAAAGGTCAAAATATTAGTGTTGGTAATGCATAGACAAAATCAAATGGGAACATGAGAAGAGGGGAAAAAGAAACCTTAATAGAGACTATGAGAAGCCTGAAAATAGAAGTGCAGAGTTAAAAAGTAGAGAATGAGAGGTTGATGAGAGAGAAAAATTAGATAAATGCTCAAGTAATGCAAAGCCTAAATTAGTTGTATAGGAAAGCAATGAATGGATTAGACTTAAGGTAGGAGGAAGAAGAAATATAACATGAAAGAAGAGGTAACAACAAAAGAGATGCTCATTCAAGAAGTGTTAGTAGAACTCATAGAACTCACTCAGCGCCTTACTCAACAAGGAAATTTAATGCATCTAAAGACTCCATAAGCAGTCCATAAGTGTCTCTTGTTAGGCACCAAATAATAAGGCATGAATTAGACAGATTGCAAGGAGAATTGAGGAATCTTAAGCCACCCTCCTTTTATAGTGAAAGAGAAAGGGAAGACGATGTTGAAGCATGGCTACTTGGACTCAGGAGGTATTTTCAATTTCATAACTACTCATCAAACCTAAAAGCAAGAATTTCCACATACCATTTACATAGGAAAGCTTCTATGTGGTGGGATCAGCTGAAGCAAGTTGAGAACATTAGTGAGAGAAGGATCACTTGGAAGCAAAACAAGAAATATTTTTAGAAGGAGTACCTTTTATAGAACTTTTATGACAAGAAGATGCAAGATTTCTTTGAGCTAAGGTTGGGAAGCATGACCATGCCAGAATATGAGAAGAGATTCTTGGGATTGTTAAATTATGTAGGATTTATCAGAGATGAAAAAGTGAAGATACAAAGGTTTTTAAGTGGTATGCCATCCTTTTATAAAGAGAAGATTCAATATGATGAGCCCAGGACATTGAATGTGACCATTAGGAAGGCTAAGTACCTATATGAGCAATCTGTAATATTCTAGATATAAAAAGTCTGCAGAACAGAAATAAAATTCTAGAAATGGAAGATGAACAACAATATAACCAGAACAACACCACAATAAAACCGATATGAAACCATAATAACACAAGAAATAACACTTTGATTATTGAGAGAAATATTCACTCGCCTCTTCAAGGGGGAAACCTCCAGTCAAGAAGAGCTCTATTACAATAATATCCAAGCTAGGGTTCTCATACCCTCAACTCCTATTTATACTAAATATGTCTATCAAGAGAACCATCTAGAGGAAGATCCTTCTAGAAGCAGAAGCTTCTATTAGGTCTTCTTATATTTGACTTATTCTACCTTATTGCAAGGCCTTATTAATATTCACCGTTATTACATCATAATATATTGTTCTACCTACGTGAGGGGTTAGGTCCCTAACATGTCCTCCCCATTAAAAACAACCTTGTCCTCAAGGCTTGAGATGTGGAAATTGCTGCAGAATGGTAGTTGGTTCCCAAGTGGCATTTGCTGGAGTTGTATCTTTCCACTGGACTAACACTTCCTTTGTGGTTCACTTACGTAGGTGACGCTCATGCTGGTTCAAAAATGCTTGTGGTTGTAAACAAATGGACCCTTCTCCGTTCAACTCTGGAAGGTTGGTTTGAGTTTGGCACTTAGTTCCAATCACCTTCTTTAAGCATGAAACATGAAAAATAGGATGTAGCTTAGAATGACTGGGCAAAGTTAACTGATAGGCCACCTATCCCACATGCTTGAGAATGGTATAAGGACCATAAAATTTGGGCACCATCTTCTAACAATGGTCATCCTTGAGGGAATTTTTCTTGTAAGGTTGCAGTCGAAGAAACACTTGATCCCCTTCTGCAAATTGACGTTCAGAGCGACCTTGATCTTCTTGTTGCTTCATGTGATTCTGGTCCATGACCAAATTCTCTTTGAGGGTATGGAGAATAGCCTCTCAAACTATAAGTGTTTGGTCATCCACGTGGACCTTCGAGACACCTGGTAAATATGAGAGAACTAAAGGTGGATTTTGTCCATATACCGCTTCAAAAGGTGTCATGCAGGTAGCTATATGGTATGAAGTGTTGTACCACCATTCAGCTAGGGGTAACCATTGAGCCCGCTGATTTTTCTTTTCCAATGCAAAACTCCTCAAATATGTTTGCAAACACTTGTTGACAAATTTAGGTTGACCATCCTTCTGGGGATGATAAGTTGTGCTGAGATGCAATTGGGTGCCTTGTAGCTTGAAAAGTTCTTGCGAAAAATTGCTGGTGAAAGTTGGGTCATGATAAAAAACAATATAATGTGGCATAACATGAATCTTGAAGACCTGATCGATGAAATGTTGAACCACAGTGGATGTTTTAAATGGGTGTTGAAGAGCACAAAAATTATCATACTTGGAAAGGATATCAACTACCACCATGATGAGTGATCTATTACCCGATTTAGGTAAACCTGTAATAAAATCCATAGAGATATCCCTCCAAATGGTAGGTGGAATCAGAAACGGTTGTAGTGTGCCAGGAGATTTGACTATTTCTCCCTTGTTGCGTTGACATACATCACATTCAACCACAAAATTATGAACATCTTGTTTCATACCATTCCATTAAAAAAGAACGTTTGACCCTGTCTCATCCAGGGGATCAAATTTTGCTCAAAATTCAAAGTGCTCGGAATCGCTTCAAATCGAACGGGAGCATAGGCCTCATCATTACGAACCCAACACAACTCTTTCAGGTTCAAACAGACATCAGATGAGTGATATATCATGTTCTATTCAAATCATCAAACAAGCAAAAAAAATGTGTTGGTTGTATAGTCCGTACGGATGCTGACGTGGCAGGGTCGTACGATGACGTGGCAGAGTCGTATGCTGACATGGAAGAGATGAGTTGGTGGACAGTTGGTAGTTGGATGGTCGAATCATTTCTTGACACATGGAATTGGTGGCGAATGGAGTGGTGACACGTGGACCAAGCAAGGGCTGCCACGTGTCACCTAGGCTATGGTTAAAACTTGTGTAGTCGGCAGGACTTGACCCTGCGACCTCCAGGCAGGGGAAGAGATTTGGGAAGGGCTACCCAACTAGCTTGCCCATCGTTAGTTCTTGTTATATAAACAGTTTCACATATATTTAAGTTTATATTATTTGTTGGTTGGGTGCGGTCTGGGCCGGCGCTAAGCCCTGACCCCCGGTCACATATTGTTTACCATATAACCACCACTCGCACGTGTTTTTTTTTTTAAATGAAATCGGAGCCCCCGCGCTTGACACTTGGTTCTTTACCATGGTTTTAAACCTTGTCCCTCTCTATTGTGCGGGTGCAGTCGTATGGTAAGCCACATGCCCAATGGTTTGGCGGTTAGGGGCTAGGCATGCCCTAACCATCCTACAGTTTGCACGGTTTTGCGGTTATGCACCCGGTGCTAGGTTTTAGCATGGAATTGAGCACGTGAGCTAGGTTGGACACACAGAGGTGCAATTTTTTGATCCAAAGACAACAAGTTTGAAGGGGAACTTCCAGGAAGCCTATCTTCTTCAAATTTTGGCCAAATCAGGTGCCAAAAAAGCCTAGCTAGGGGTTTTTGGATGTTCTGAAGCCATTGGAGCCATCTATTTAGCATTTTTTGCATTGTAAAGCACATATTTATCACTTTGAGCAAATAATATAAAAGATCCATTGGAAGTTGGACCAGGATATGTAGCCCAAGAGAGGGGTGAACTCCTTTATCATTTGTTGTGTTATGTGTTTATTGTTCACTGTATTTTGTTGGTTATTATTGCATCTTGAATGTGTAATTTCTATTAAATTTTTTCTTGCAAAATTGATCCATTTGCATAATAACACTTGAATTAAAACTTGCAAATATTTTCAAGAATACAAGCCTTTATCATTTTCAGATCAAGATGGTATCAGAGCATAGGTTTTTGAAGGCTTGATTATTTCCAAATGTTTTGTTTTCTGATGCTCACAAGGTTGAAACTCACAAGAGGAGAAGGTAAACTTGTAGAGCCAAGTTCTCATCCTTCAAGAAGAAAAATTATATCATCTCCTCAAGCTTCAAGGAGGCATTCACCAAGTATGGATCATGAAGAGAGTCATGAAAATATTCCTATAGAAGATGAATATCTCAGAAAGGATTTCAGGGAAATGAGAGAAATGATGAAAGTCTTGATGGAAGAAAGGAATACAAGGTTGCAAGGTGAAGGCTCCAACACTTCAAAGCACAAGGGAGACAGTGGTGATAAAACTCCAAATGGAAATGGAGGGAATGGTGCTTCTCCACCACCCTCACCTCCATCTTCCTCTTCTTCTACCAGTTCACAACCTCTTCCAAATTCTCCAAAGGTACATGGTAAAACTCCTCCACAAATTCCTTTTTTAAAGCTTGATATTAAATTTGAATTGCCAGTGTACAATGGAGAGGTAAGTGATGAGAAATTAGATAACTGGATTCATCAGATTGAGGTGTATTGTAGGATACAAAAAATTCAAGATGATGAAACTAAGATTCAGCTTGCTTCTTTAAGATTGGATAGTGCAACACTCATTTGGTGGGAATCCAAGACTCAAGAGGACATAAAGAAACATGGTAAAATTTTAACCTCTTGCAATGATTTTATTGTTGCAATTAAAAAGCAATTTTACCCATTGGCATATATGCAAAAAGCTACTATGGATTGGAAAAATTTTAGACAAGTTAAAGGGGAAAA
>ML842173.1:24600-38625 GCA_009831015.1 Picea engelmannii
CTAGAAGATTCCTTCTAGAAGGATCGAGAACTTATTCATTTTCTTCCTTTAGAAACATGTCCGCACCCTAACCATTAATACAGTGCGGAAAGTCCGCAATCAAGCTGAATGCAGCATGCGGAAATTAAGGATTCCCGCAGGAGAGTATATATGCAGCCTGCGAACTATTTCCAAAAATGTGATTTTGAGAAAATGATAAGTGTAACCTTCTTCTGGGAAATGTTCTTAATGAAGAGTTTGATCTTCCATCATCATGACATAATCATATTATCATCTTGATAACCAAAAATGTGGATAACACTAACCATGTTGAGGAATTGGATTACCATGTGCATGATAATCTTTTGTATCATCTTGGCAAGCTATGTTTTCCACAGGGTGAAAGAATCAACATAATAAGAGAAGCCCATTCTTCTCTTATTGCTGGTCACTTTGGTGTAGGCAAGACGGTGGCTAATTTGCAAAGGTACTGCTATTGGCCTAAAATGAATGAAAGTGTTACAAGATATGTTCAAGGATGTTCGTTATGTGCCACAAGCAAACTTAGCAATCGAAAGTTGGGTTTGTATACTCCACTTCCGGATCCTTCTCGTCCTTGGGAAAGTATTTCTATGGATTTTGCAATAGGTCTACCTATGTCTAAAAGAAATCATGATTATCTTTATGTTTTGGTTGATCGATTTAGCAAAATGTGTATTTTGATGCCATGTAAGAAGCAGGTTATAGTTGATCAAATGGCACAAATGTTCTTTTAGAATGTTTGGGTACATTTTGGATTGCATAAATCCATTATTTCAGATCGAGATTCTCGATTTATTGGAAACTTTTGGTCGAGTTTATGGGCACTCATGGACACCAAACTGAAAAAGAGTGCATTTTTTCATCCATAAACCGATGATTAGACAGAAGTGGTTAATAGACAGTGGTGCATATTCTTCGTGGCTATTGCAATAACCATCCTAAACTTTGGGACGAGCATTTACACTACATTCAACATGCTTACAACTGGGCTAAGCACTCTTCAACTCAAACATCGCCATTTGAAGCATGTTTTGGCTATTTTCCAAAATCTACTTTAGATTTTATCTTTGGGAAAGATATTGCTATTGATGGTCAATATGACAATGACAGGGCGGAAAATTTCATTGAACAAATTTAGTCGATACATCAAATGGTACAAGAAAAGTTGGAAAAGAGTCAAGCCAAGTACAAGACAAGACATGACAAGCATCGTCTTGATCACAGTTTCCAAGTTGGAGATGAAGTTTTCCTTTACATTAGTAAGGAGAAGCTTAAAGGAGAAGGTAAAAAACTGAAACCAATTCGATATGGTCCTTTCAAGATTCTTGACAAGATTGGTAACAATGCCTTCCATTTGGATTTACCTCATTATATGAAAATGTATGCAATTGTTAATGTTGATAATTTGAAATTGTATGAACCTCCTTTGATTTATGATCAAGGAGAACGTCTTCAGATTCCTTTGATAGATGATTTCTCCCCAAAATAGCTTACAGAACTGCATGAAGACACCATCCTTGACAGGAGAATGAGAACTTCAAAATGAGGAAATGTGGAATATCTTTGAATTGGTATTAAAGGCACAAATCCAAGCAAAGCCAAGTGGATTGAGGTTGGAAAGGTGAGGGAACTATACCCTCATCTTTAGATCGACTTAAAATAGCCTTTTGGAGGTCCAAAAGCTTTCCAATGGGGAGGTGTGATCCAAGGGATCAAATTTTGCTCAAAATTCAAAGTGCTTGGAATCGCTTCAAATCAAACGAGTGCGTAGGCCTCATCATTATGAACCCAATGCAACTTGTTCGGGTTCAAACGGACGTTGGATGAGTGACATATCGCATTCTGTTCAAATCGTCAAACAGGCAAAAAAAATGTGCTGACTGTACAGTCTGTACAGTCTGTATAGATGCTGACATGGAAGGGTCGTATGATGATGTGGCAGAGCCATATGCTAACGTGGCAAAGTTAAGTTGGTGAATAGTTGGCAGTTGGATGGTCGAATCATTTCTTGACACGTGGCATTTATTGCGAATGTATTGGTGACACATGGCCCAAGCAAGGGCCACCACGTGTCACCTAGGCTATGGTTAAAACTTGTGTAGTCAACAGGACTTGACCCCATGAACTTCGGGCAGGGGAAGAGATTTGGGAAGGGCCACCCAACCGGTGTGACCACCGTTGGTTCTTGTTATATAAACGGTTTCATATATATTTAAGTTTGTATTATTTATTGGTTGGGCGCGGTCCGGGCTGGGGCTAAGCCCCGACCCCCGGTCACATATTGTTTACCATATAACCACCACTCGCATGCATTTTTTTTTTCAAATGAAATCAGAGCCCACACTCTTGACACTTGGTGCGTTACCATGGTTTTAAACCTTGGCCCTTTCTATTGTGCGGGTGCAGTCGTATGGTAAGCCACATGCCCAATGGTTTGGCGGTTAGGGGCTAGGCATGCTATAATCATCCTACAGTTTGCATGGTTTTGCGGTTATGCACCCAGTGATAGGTTTTAGCATCAAAATTGAGCGCATGAGATAGGTTGGACACACAGAGGTGCAATTTGTCGATCCAGAGATAACAAGTTTGAAGGGGAACTTCCGGGAAGCCTATCTTCTTCAAATTTTGGCCAAATCAAGTGCCAAAAAAGCCTAGATAGGGGTTTTTGGACATTCTGAAGCCATTGGAGCCATCTATTTGGAATTTTGAGCATTGTAAAGCACATATTTTATCACTTTGAGCAAATAATATAAAAGATCCATTGGAAGCTAGACCAGGAGATGTAGCCCAAGAGAGAGGTGAACTCCTTTATCATTTGTTGTGTTATGTGTTTACTGTTCATTGTATTTTGTTGGTTATTATTGCATCTTGAATGTGTAATTTCTATAAAATTTGTGTTTGCAAAATTGATCCATTTGCATAATAACACTTGAATTAAAACTTGCAAATATTTTCAATAATACAAGCCTTTATCATTTTGAGATCACTGTCATAGGTTTTAGTAAACCCAAAGTGCTTAGTTGTGGGTGTAGCATGAAGCTCAGAAAGTGTTGTAGATTTAAGCTCTGAATTTTTACTTAAATACAAATGACCTTTGTATCGAAGCTCATCATGGAGCCAAGAGTACCCTAGGGAAACTAGAGAATTGGACTGCAATTATTGTATCAGATGCAAACTTTTGGGATCATGTAGCCATTCCTAGTGAATGGCTTGGAGCGAATCTGGTACAATGAAGGAGAGAGAAAAAAGGGATCCTTCATCTTCATATTTTCAGGAAAGTGCATCTGCAACCACATTGTCTTTTCCTTTCTTGTAAATGATCTCATAATCATATCCAAAGAGCTTAGTCAACCATTTTTGTTGCTATGGGGAGGAAATGCGTTGTTCCAAAAAATACTTGAGGCTTTGATGATCAGTCTTAATTTGGAAGTGTTGCCCCAAGAGATAAGGGTGCCACAAATCAATGACATGCAGAATAGCCAACATTTCCTTTTCATAGATTGATTTGCCCAAATTTTGTTCAGACAATTGTTTGCTAGTAAAGGCCAAAGTCCGACCCTCTTGCATAAGGACAGTGCCAATACCTTTCCCTTTAGAATCACATTCTAGGACAAAGGTATTTGTGAAATAAGAAAGGGCTAGGACTGGAGTGGTGCACATGGCCATCTTCAAGGTTTGAAAATCCTGAGCAACTACTGGAGTCCAAGTGAAAGAATTCATTTTAAGGAGTGCAGTGAGAGGTGCTGCAATCTTCCATAATTCTTAACAAACTTGCGATAATAACCTGTTAAGCCCAGAAATCCACGCAATATTTTAAGAGTCTTTAGGTGAGGTCAGTCTTGCATAGCTTCAATATTTTTAGGATCCACCCTCACTCCTTCCTTTCCAACAAGATGGCCCAAGTACTCGACTTTCGAGGTGCCAAAATCACATTTAGATTGTTTCAAGAAAAGTTGGCTCTGAGAGAGTAGATGGAAAACTCGGTCCACATGAGAAAGATGGTCTGTCCAGATTTTTCTATAGATGAGGATATCATCAAAGAAAACTAAGACAAAATGATAGAGAAAAGGATGAAATACATCATTCATGACACTTTGGAAGGTGGAGGGGACATTACACAATCCAAAGGGCATGACCAAAAACTCATAGTGGCCCTCATGAGTTTGAAAGGCAGTCTTAGGATTGTCTTCCTCTTTCATATGGATTTGGTGGTAACCAGAATCAAGATCAAGTTTAGTAAAGAATTGGGCGCCACTCAATTCATCCAATAGGTCACCAATGACAAGAATGGGAATTTTTTCTTTAATGGTGATTTTTTTTATGGCACAGAAGTCAAGTTTTTTGAGGGCACGGAAGTTAGGACACATGTGCCAAGAACCTTCTTTCTTCAGGACCATGACCATAGGAGAAGAGTAGGGTCTCGTACTAGGGAGGATAACACCTACGTTAATAAGTTCTTGAACCATTTTCTCAATTTCATTTTTTTGGGAAAAGGGGTGACAATAGGGACAAATATTGGGAGGGACGCTTCCTGGTACAAGGGGAATGGAATGATCATGTACACCAGGGGAAGGAGGGAGTCCCTAGGGAGTGAAAAATACCACTTGATTTTTAGAGAGGATGGATTGGAGGTCTTGCAGAACATAGGGTGTCTCAGTTGCTTGTATGGCATGGAGTTGGGCAATAATGCTAGAATGACCTTTTTTGAGCAGCTTTTCCATGTGATGGGAACTAATGATCTCAAGTGAACCGGAGGTGATGCCTTAGAACTTATATTTTTGTCCCTCTTGGTCGGATTTCATGGTTAATTCCTTAAAATCCATGAGAATTGGACCCAAAGTCATTAGCCAGTCTGTACCCAACACAATGTCACAACCACCCATGTTGATAACAAACATATGAGATTTCAGGTGGTAGTCACCAATTTGGAGATGCACATTTTCACAATGCCCTCCACATGTCATGGAGCCTCCATTGGCAATCATGATTTGGAAATTATTGACTACATGGATATAGCAATGAGTTTCTTGGGAAATGCGGCGATGAATAAAATTATGGGTGCTTCCACTATCAACAAGAATGATGACCTTCCTATGCTTGATGTAACCAATTAGCTTGAGAGTTTGGGGAGCAAAGAAGCTAGTGAGAGAATTTAGGGAAATGACCGGTTCTACTTCAGGAGGGTCTGAGGGAGGGGTTATGTCAGTGGGTTTAGGTGACTCGGACACAAGGGAAGTTTCGACATCCTCTTCCGAAACATCCTCCGAGATGGCCATAAAAATATTTTTTTCCTTACACATGTGGCTTGGAAAATATTTTTCATCACAATTATAATAAAGGCCTTTGAGTTGGCATTCAGCCATTTCATCCCTAGTCAATTTTTGGATCTTTAGTGGAGTAGAAGGAGGAGTGGGATTTACTGGTTTAGTGTGAGGAATAAAGGAGGGTTTCATGTTTTGAGAAGAGACAACATGTTGTGCTTCCTTATCTCTTTTAGTATCCTCCACCCAACTCTGAGGCTGAGCCATGAGGACATGGGCACGAATATCATCCTTGAGGCCACTGATAAAACATTCTCAGAAAAAAACATCAGACATGCCCTCTGTACGAAAAACTAGTTGCTCAAAAGCAACTATAAAGTCTCCACTGTGACAGATTGTTTCAAATTTGTCAAATGACCTAAATGGTTGGTGTCAATGTCAAAGTGTTCATCAAGCTCTGCCACAAAGTGCATCCAAGAAATATACCCTTGACAAGCAATTTTTCTCCATTGCCACCATTGCCAACGTTCTTGATCTAGATGGAGAAAACCATATCGGAGTTTGGCCAAGTCATCTATAATGCCATACAAAGAGAAATAATGTTCCATTTGAGTGACCCAACCAGTGGGATATGAGCCATCAAATTTGGTCACATCCACCTGTGAAAGGAATAGGTCACGCTAAAAGTGATGGGGCTGATAATTATGGGAATGAGAGGAAATTTCAGATTTGGTATGCAAAGGTGGATTAGATAAAGGGGGATCAATAGGGATATGCAGCTTGGTGCAGATCATCGAAATGACAGATTCAAGTTGGGTAGTCATGTCTTGTTTGAGGTCTTATTTGAGTTCGGTGATTGATGGGGTGATAGAGGAATGCATGTTTTGATTGATGGTGGAAATATTGACGCTAAGTTGTCTCACTTCTTGTTGGGTCTCTGTGAAATTATATCGCAGGGTATTGAAGTTATCTTCCAAGTCTTGGCTATGGGTATGGGCCATGATGATGAGGAAACCAAAAAGGGGCGGGTGGGGTAAAAACATTTGCTGAAAAATGATAGGTATGAATGTGATAAGGGTGAAGAGATAAATCCAATGGAATAGGTCTCAAATAATGGTGTTGCATGATGCTCTACCACTCGAAGGGGTACCAACAGGGGTTACAAGGGTGGCCAACAGATGTGCACTTAAGTACCACTTTTATTTCTTACATGTATGAATCCCTCAACCACGGGTTTAAGCGCATAACGACATATCTCTGTAGCTTAAAGACATCGGAATACGTCTCTACCCTGAAGAAAAATTTAACCCACAATTTCTTGCCGTGGAAAGTTCTTTGATACCACTTGTAATATTCCAGATATAAAAAATATGTAGAAAAGAAATAAAATGATAGAAATGGTAGATGAACAACAATATAACCATAAAAAAACCACAATAAAACTGATATGAAACAAGAATAACACCAAAAATAGCACTTTGATTACTGAGATCAATGTTCACTTGCCTCTTCGAGGGGGAAACCTCCAGTCAAGCAGATCTCTATTACAATAATATCCAAGCTAGGGTTCTCATACCCTCGAATCTTATTTATACTAAATATGTCTATCAAGAGAACCATATAGAGGAATATCCTTCTAGAAGCATAAGATTCTATTAGGTCTTCTTACATTCGACTTATTCTACCTTATTGCAATGCATTATTAATATTGACCTTTATTACATCATAATATATTGTTCTACCTACGTGAGGGGTTAGGTCCCTAACAAAATCCATGCATAAATATTGGAAGGATAAGAAGAAGGAGAAATATGATCATAGGAGGAAGGGGTTCAAACCTCCTTTCAATAGAAACAAACCTAGTAAAAATCAACAAGATCAGTCTGCTAAGGATGAATCTAAGAAAAGAGATTCCTTGGGGAAAAGAGAAATACCACCAATCCATGTTGGGGGTACAAGGAAAACCACCTATACAAGGATTTCCCTCACAGAGGAGATAAAGAAAAGACTATGCACAACATCCAACAGGCTACAACAATGGAGGACATGGGAAAGATATATGTAACCTTAGAAGATCGACAAGCAAAGTACCGATCCAATATGATCAAAGTGGAAGGTAATATCACTAATCATCCTATTTCTATTTTAATTGATTTAGGAGAAATTCATTTTTACATTGATCCTAAAATAGTGGATAGATTACATTTGGAGAAAAGTAAGCTAGGAAAGTCAAGTTTGGTTCAGCTAGCCACTGGAACCAAAAGAAGGATCAATGAGGTTGTTAGAGGTTGTCCAATAAATCTTAATGGAGTAAATACAATTGCTGATATGAATATGATCCCATTAGGATATTATGACATCCTAATTGGAATGGATTGGTTGGACCAACACCATGTTGTCCTAGATTGTCATAACAATACATTTACATTTCTTGATGAAGAAGGAAAAAAGAGCAAAGTGAAAGGAATTCCAAGACCTATTTCTATAAGGGAGAATTCAGCCTTACAACTGAAGAAATGTTTCAATAAAGGTTATCAATTGTATGCATCTCATGTGGAATACTTAGAAAAGAAAAAAGGGCCAAGCCTTGAATATTTTCCTATATTTCAAGATTTTGAATATGTATTACAATAAATACTAGGATTTCCACCAAAGAGGGAGATATATTTCTCTATTGATTTAGTACCAGGAGTTTTCCCAGTATCAAAAACACCTTACATAATGAGTGCACCTGAATTGAAAGAATTAAAAATGTAGTTGGAAGATTTTTTGAAGAAAGGGTACATACATCCAAGTGTTTCACCTTGGGGAGCACCAATAGTCTTTGTCAAAAAGAAGGATGGAACATTGAGGGTATGTATAGAATTTAGATAGTTGAATAAAGACACTGTGAAGAACAAATACCCTCTACCCAAAATTGATGACCTCTTTGATCAGCTAAGAGGAGCAAATATATTTTCAAAAATAGACTTGAGATCTGGATACCATCAGGTAAGAATCAAGAAAGAAGACATCGATAAGACATACTTCAGAACCAGGTATGGACATTATGAGTTTGTAGAGGTACCATTTGGACTGACTAATGCCCCAAATGTCTTTATGTTCTTAATGAATGGCATATTTAGAAATTATCTGGATAAGTTTGTCATTGTGTTCTTGGATGAAATACTTATTTATTCTAAGTCCGAGGAAGAGCATGAACATTACTTGAGGTTGGTGTTACAAGTGTTGAGGGAACATCAACTTTATTCCAAGCTTAGTAAGTGTTCCTTTTACCAAGAAACAATCCATTATTGTGTTCAGCTTATTTCAAAAGAAGGTATAACAATAGATCCATAAACGATTGAAGCCATTAGAAGATGGCCAACACCCATGAATGTTTCAGAAATTAGATCTTTTATGGGATTATCTAGATACTACAGGAGGTTTATAGTGAGGTTCTCTAAGATTTCTCATCCCATAACTTATTAACAAAAGAAGGGAATCAAGTTTTAATTGACAACAAAGTATGAAGAGAATTTTAATTTGTTAAAGGAATTACTTATTAGCGCACCTATTTTAGAGATTGTTGACCCAAATGAGAATTTTTTGGTATGTACAGATGCATGTAAAGAAGGAATTAGTGGAGTCATCACTCAAAATGGACATGCCATTGTTTATAAGTCTAGAAAACTCAAAAAAATGAGAGGAATTATGCCACACATGATTTGGAGCTTGTTGCCATAGTTCATGCATTGAAGATGTGGAGGCATTATCTCATGGGAAAAATATTTGAGTTAAGGACAGACCATAGTGGTCTGAAATATATTTTTGAACAACCAACTTTGAATGCTAGGCAAACAAGATAGATGGAATTTTTAAGTGAGTATGACTTTGACATCAAACATATCAAGGGAAAAGAAAATAAAGTTTCTGATGCACTCATCAGAAGAGTACATATCATGCATGTTACGGATGTTGGTATGCATAATTCATATTTAAAGAGAAGAATTTTAGATGTTGTTGTTATAGATCGAAATTACCTAGATGTAAAAGAAATTTTACAACAAGAAAACATACACCAAAAAATTAAAGAGTATGTGATTAAGGAAGATGGATTACTTCTGCATAAGAATAGAATTTATGTTCCTAGTTCCGGAGAACTTAGGAATTTGGTATTAAAAGAAATGCATAATGTTCCATATGTTGTACATCCTGGTTACCAGAAACCAATTGCAGCAGTAAGAAGCCAATTCTTTTGGCCAGGAATGAAGAAGGATATTTCTAATTACATTTCCAGATGTATGGAATGTCATTGAGTAAAATCTGAGCATAGACACCCAATAGGTTTTCTTCAGCCATTTCCGATTCCAGACAAGAAATGGGAATTGGTAACCATTGATTTTATAACTAAATTTCCCAGGACATCAAGGAAACATGATTCCATAATGGTAGTTGTGGATAAATTGACAAAGGCTGCTCATTTTTTTTCCTGTGAAAATAACTCATACAACAACTAATATTGCAAAAATTTACATGAGGTAAATTGCTAGGTTACATGGGATACCTAAGGCAATTGTTTCAAACAGAGATACACAGTTTACTTTAAATTTCTGGAGGGGATTATTTAAATTATTTGGTACAAATCTGAAGTTTAGCACAATATACCATCCACAGTGAGATGAGAAGACAGAGAGAGTCAATCAAGTGATTGAAGACATGTTGAGAATGTATGTGATGGATAAACCATCTAAGTGGGAAGACTACTTTCATTTGGTTGAGTTCTCTTATAATAATGGGTATCAAGCTTCATTAAAGATGAGCCCATTTGAGGCTTTGTATGGTAGAAAATGCAATACTCCAGTGATTTGCGACAACCCAGCAGATAATGTAGTACTTGGGCTAGAATTGCTAAAGGACATGGAAGACGAGATGGTTAGAATTAAGCATAATTTAAAGGTGGATCAAGATAGACAAAAACATTATGTAGATAAGAACATGACAACTAGAGAGTTTAAATTCGGGGAGCATGTTATTTTAAAAGTGAATCCCAAGAAGAGCTCATTGAAGTAGGGCAGTTGTACAAAGATAACAACCAGATTATGTGTTCCATTTGAGATCTTGGACATAATAGGGCCAATTGCATACATTCTTGCATTACCTGCTTCCGTGAATGTGCATAATGTATTTCATGTCTCTATCCTGAAAAAGTATATACATGATCCTAACAATGTTATTGATTGAGATTTGATTTAGGTAGAGCCAGAGTGAGAATTTTAGGTCCAACCAATGTGCATATTGGAAAGACAAGTGAAAATGCTTTGGAATCAAATTACAAAGATGGTAAAATTTTAGTGGATCTACTACGGTCCTAAAGATGCTACTTGGGATCATGAAGATGACATGTGGGTAGAGTACCCACGACTTTTTGAATAAATTTTGAAATTTTTATTTTTGTTTTGTATGTGCACTGAGGATAGTGCCAAATAATGGGGAGGGGAATGTAATACTATGGTTTTGAGTCTCCATATGAAATAATGTATTTTTTTAATTTGATGAAAGGTAGGAGTGCCCAAACAATTAAAGAGGCCAATGTGCCTAGGAAATGTAATGCTATGATCATTATTAAAAATAAAATACATTGTTGGCTACAAGAAAAACAAAGACAAGACTTATACGTGGATATTAGTCCACAGGAGAGGGGGATTAAGGGGATAAGTAATTTTATCATATTTTATTTACCCATAATTTTTTTAATGGAGAGAAGTGGTTACATGTGCTTCTTGGGGAAAGGCCATGGGGTTCTGTTGGCATGTTTATAGACATAAGGTAGATTATGCTTGTCATTGATGGCAAGAACAACAGTGACGATGCAACGTCAATGGAAAACAAGATGGAAACAACAGCAACAATGTGCACATAATGATGTTGACAGGTTTATAGGTAGAGTGTGCATGGCAAGAACAACAATGAAGACATAGAAGAGAAATCTCGAGAAGCTCAGGAGGAATAGAGTGAGTGTGCATCGATAGCAAATAGGAAAGGAGAGAATAGTATGTAGGAACAACAAAGCTCAGAAGAGATAGTGCTTTGCGCTTTCCAAAAGTTCAACCAAGGTCCAAGAGAAGGACTCATAGAAGGTTCAAAGGTCGAGGCCTTTGACACTTAGACATTCTTCCAGGTTTGGAGGAAGTGTAAGCTCATAAGGAGGAGCGACAGTAGCCGTCAGATCATAATCCAGTGACTAGAGGAAGTGCAGATGAGGAGATCATATATCAACCGTTAGATCTGAGTGTGCAGATCAACAACTATTGGATCCTAAGAAAAATGCATGAGACAAGTTCTGAAGTCATTGGAACCATCCATCATCAGAGATGACACGTGGTGAAAGATCAACATTTCGCTGACTGAAAGGTCAAAGGAAGAAGGTTCTCTAACCCCTCAAACTTGTGATATGTGAGGTCGCGAAATGATCCTGGCTATTGGAGCCAGAGTACACTTGGCAAGTGATTGGAATTTTGATGACTCACAAACTGGAGAAGTCAAATGTGCTAGTTGTGGGAACTCACGATAGGTGAGTTCGCGAAACAATCCTAGCCGATGGAGCCAAAGGACACGTGGCGAGCAATTGGAATTTCGCTAACTCTCAAACTGGAGAAGTCAAAGGTGTGAGTTGTGGGAACTTGTGATACTCAAGGTCATGAAACAATCCTAGCCATTGGAGCCAAAGGACACGTGACTAGTGGTTGGAATTTCGTTGACTTGCACATTGGAGGAGTCAAAGGAATATGACACAGGAACTCACGATATGCGAAGTCACGAAATGATCTGGATCATCGGATCACCAAGGATCTAGACCATTGATCTGATATGAAGTCAGAGTCCATGATATTGATCACAACCATCGATCGGAGGGAGAGATATCGACCGTTGATATGATATGAAACATTTCAAAGTTTCATGTTTTGGGAGTTTGGAAGCAACTCACAGCAGGAGGTCGTGATATGCGAAATCGAAAAACACCCTCATGTTTGGCCCTTGGTCATAGCTTGTGGTCACATCAGAGGAAGAGAAGTGAAGGAGCTAGTGCTTCTAAGCTCCATTTCAGAGTTTCATGTTTCAGGAGTTTGAAAGCAACTCACAGCAGGAGGTTGCAATATGCGAAATCGCGAAATCACTTTATGTTTAGCATTCAGTCACAACTCCTAGTCATGTGAGAGGAAGGAGCTACTCTAGATAAGCTCCATTTTGGATATCACGGCTTGGGAGACTCGATATGTCTCATACCAATATCCCCGAGGTCATGAGTCGCAAAGTGCCTGTTGGATAGGAAAATGGTCACTGCCAGTGGTCGCATGAAAGGAAGCGGCTTAGCCAGAAGAGCTATTTCCCATTGTGTAGTTTTTCATAGAAAGGGAAAAGGCACCAAGAGAATGAGGGCATGGAGGTTCTATGGAGAACTACCAGAAACTACTGATGTTTTCTGCACAGATAATTCAAAGAGGCTTCAGGGTGATTGACAGAGAAGACGAAGAGTCTCGACTGCCAGATAAGCCAAGGAATCTCAAGATAATGTCCAGTGATGATGAAGAGATTCGATAATGACAGAGAATATGAAGAGTCTTGATTGCTAGAGAGGCTAAGGAATCTCAACATAACGACCATTGATGATGAAATCATAGGCAATAGAACTGCCAGAGAAGATGAAGATTTGTGATGATGATCATGAGATGACTCGATGTGAGAAAGGAACATAGAAATGTGAAGGAAGGGTATTTTGATATAGAGCTATGGGGGTGTGAGGTAGAGCTGTGGTGAATAACCTGTTGGAAAAAATAGTGACTGTAAAGAGCATGCAGAGGCATTGCACATGAGGTATGAAAATGGTGCATAGAGAATACAAAAATGCAGAACAGAGAGGAGAGGAGGTTGCAATTAGGTGTGATGCATGCATGTAGAACCATGTTGTGCAGGAGATGAATCAAAGAAGAAGCAAGGAATAGAGATGCATATATGAGAAAATAAGATAAAGTCGAGGTGCGCATGCAGAGACAGAGAAGAAGATCAAAAATATCAAAAATATGCGAGTAGAGAGACACTGAGGCAAGCAGAGAAGAGGAGTGTAGTTGAATAGTGATGTCACTGGTAAGCCATAGATAAATGTTGTATCACTGTGATAAGTTGTATAAGGCAAATATTTATATTTGAGGGTGGTAGGGAGGTGCTTGGGAGGATTGGATTCCTCATAATTTCAAGTGGGTGCTTGAAGAATAGGGAGTTGTAGCTTCCATCTGGTTACAGTCAAAAAAACTAGGATGGTAGGGTGGTGCAAGGGAGAACTATTGTTCTCTGTTATACAGGTTGGTGCCTATGTGACTGGAAGTTGGTTATTCCATCCAGTTGGTGCTGGAACACTCAGGGAGTTGGTTCTTCCTTCTAGTGGGTGCTATAGAAACCAGAGAGTTGGTGCTCTCAAAAAGTTGCAGCTTGCAAGATAGAGGTGGTAGCCTCACAATGAGTTGGTGCTCATAAGAATGATAATGTAAAGAAAATAAATATTACTTATCATATCAAGAAGAAGAGGTTTTTTTCCCTTTATGGGTTTCCTCGGAAAATATCTATCTCTGTGTATTTCATGTGTGTGATTGATGTTTAATATTCTAGTGCTTACTTCCCTATATCATTATGATTGAGATTGAGTGTTCTGTGAAGAGTTTAAAATGGGTATAATTGTGTAAGCACAGTAACAACTGATTCACCCCCC
>ML842173.1:38679-64512 GCA_009831015.1 Picea engelmannii
CAATTGGTATCAGAGCAAGTTCCTTTTATATGAAAGTAGATCAGTAAGCTTAAACATGTCAAGCCATGAAGGAACTTCAACCAATAAGGCCCCCCTGTTCAATGGAACAAACTTTTCCTTCTGGAAAGTTAGGATGAGAAATTACATAATGGATTTAGGTGCATATGTCTGGGATGTGGTAGATACTAGTTATGTAAATCCAGTTGTACTAGCTAATAAGGATGACAAGATAGAGTTCATCTTCAATGCTAAGGCTATGAATGCTATTCTTAGTGGGCTTGCAGAAGCAGAATTTGTAAAAGTTATGCACATAGAAACTGCCAAAGAAATGTGGGACAAACTCATTAGCAATTATGAAGGTAATGAGAAGGTAAAGGATGCCAAGCTTCAAACCTACAGAGTACAATTTGAAAATCTAAAGATGAAAGAAGATGAAACTGTTGGGAATTTTCTGAGAGTTGAAGAACTAGTAAATGCAATGAAAGAACTTGGTGAAAATAATGAGGAACCCTCTTTAGTTCAGAAAATTTTGAGATCTCGACCAGATATGTTCAACCCGAAGGTCTCTGCTATAGAAGAACTTAATGATCTAAAAGATTTGGCTTTTGATCAACTTCTAGGAATGTTGACTGCATATGAAATGAGGATAGGTAAAGATAAACCCACCCCTAGAGAAGCATCATTTAAAGAAGATAAGGATGAGGATTCTGAGCCTGATGAAATTGAAGCAAAATTTGTGAAAAAAATAAAGAAAGGATGAGTAAAGTATCAAGGAAAGTTTCCCTTCAAGTGTTTTAACTGTGGAAAGATAGGTCACTTTACATATAAGTGTCCACACAAGAAGCAGGATCTAAATTCTGAAGGTGAAAAGAAGTACAAATCCAAAAGATTTGATAAAAAGAAAAGTTTATCTGTAAACAATGATGACTCTTCAGAAAACACAAATAGTGACTCTTCCTGTGAAGATAAGGTAAATGACTTCATTCTTATGTCCAAAGAGGATTATGACAATAAAAGCACAGGAAGTGATGCTAATGATGAAGAAGTTGTGGTTGATATGGAAGGTGAACTAATCAGTTCCTTAGAAGAAATTGACAGACTCAGACTCGAGAAAAGAAAAGAAAAACAGTTGTTGATGCAGTTTGAAAAGAATGATGAAGACTTTGCCCTGCTAAAGGTGGAGTTAGAAGAGGCAAATAAAATAGAGGAAATTATGAAACAACAGTTATTAGAGAACAAGTCAAGATGTGAAGCCTTGGAGGAAGAGTTAGTAAAGACCAGAAAAGAGATGGAGAAGTTCAAAGCATTGTATCTCCAAAATCTTCCAAGTATTAAAGCCTCAAAAGGATTAACCACCATTCTGAATCAGCAAAGGAATCCAAATTTGAAAACTGGTTTGGGTTATGAAGAAGGATCAAGTTGTAGTCAGCCAAGCAACAAAGATTCCATCAAGTTTGTCAAATCTACATTCATTGACAACAAAAAATATGGAGAAATAGAGGAAGATAATCAACCGCCAAGGAAGAGTGAAAGAAAAAGTACCAGAACTGAAACTGTAGAACAAAGAAATCGACCTGCTCAAAGAAGACATCCATTTTCTAGGTACAAAGGATTTTTCTATGGATATTGTTTTTTCTGTTCTAACTTTTGTCACAAAGCTGTAAACTATTCTTTAAGATTTAGATATGAGGAATCAAAACACTCAAGGAATAGATATCTTCTGCAACAAAGAATGAGACAACCAAGTAACAAACAATCATAGACTATGAATCATGTGATGACTACAAAAAGGGCAAAGGTTAAACATAACAATCATTATGATCCGTTATTCAATGAACTAGAATGTTACACCTACCATAATTTTGGACATAAAGTTGCAGACTGTCGCTTAAGGAACTACGAGCCAGATTTGAATCCTTTTGCTGAAATGTCAAGTTTTGGAAGAATAAAGAAAATGACAAGTGTGGACTAGTGTTGTCATCTCAAAGATAAAAGAACCCATGGTATATTGATAGTGGATGCTCCAAACATATGATAGGAGACAAAAGTAAGTTTATGTCTCTAAGTGAAAGAAAATTAGGAAATGTAACCTTTGGAAATGATTCTCCTGGTAAAATCAAGGGTAAAGGGATGGTGAGTTTGAGTAATGATAAAGGAAAATCCCAGGATGTTCTTCTTGTGGATGGGCTGAAACATAATTTGCTCATTGTAAGTCAAATGTGTGACAGAGGATGTGAAGTGGTGTTCACTTCCAAGGATTGCAAGATAAAGTCTGTAAACTCAAGACAAGTGGTGGCTAAAGGCATAAGAACAGCTAATAATGTATATGTGTTGAAAGAAGATAGAGAAGAGTGTCATCTAAGAAAACATGATGAAAGCTGGTTATGGCATAGGAGACTTGGACATCTAAACTTTGACCACTTAATCAAGCTCAAAAATCTTGAGGCAGTAAAAGATATTCCAAGAATATCAAAGCCACAAGACTGTGTGTGTAAACCATACCAAGTAGGAAAGCTAACCAGGACTCAGTTTAAATCCAAGAGCTCTACTTCAATAGAGAAACTACTCCAATTAATTCATATGGATTTATGTGGACCATCAAGATAGGAAGGCACAGGGAAGGAAAACAACTTTGTGTTGATCATTAATGATTAATCTAGACTTGCTTGGGTTTCTTTTCTCAAATAAAAAGCTGAAGCATTTGAGAAATTTAAAATATTTAAGGCTTTAACTGAGAATAAAACATGTATGAGGTTAAAGGCAGTAAGATCAGATAGAGGAGGAGAATTTATGTCAAGTGATTTTAATGAATTATGTGATAAAAATGGGATTAAGAGAGAATACACAATCCCAGGAACTCCAAAACAAAATGCAGTAGTTGAGAGGAAAAACAGAACCGTGCAACAAATGGCCAGGTCAATGATGGATGAAAAGAACATCGGTTAAACCTACTAGGTAGAAGCAATACAAACAACATTCCATGTTCTTCATAAATACCACCTCAGACCACACAGTGACAAGACACCTTATGAGCTATGGTATGGAATACCTACTTCAATCAAACACTTCAAAGTCTTTGGGAGTAAGTGCTACATAAAAAATAATAGTGAGAACCTTGGCAAGTATGATGACATGGCTGATGAAGGAATCTTCTTAGGGTATGCTACAAATAGTAAAGGATACAGATGCTATAGTAAGAGGTTGCATAAATTGGTTGATTGTATTGACATAAAAGTTGATGAAGGAATTCTAGTAAGAGAGGTGAACAATACTAAATCAACAATAGAGGATATATATGAAGTTGAAGTTGAACATGTCTAAGACTCAGAACAAGAAGACTCTGAGTCAGGTGAAAATGAAAATACTCAGGCAAACTCAAATCAACGGACAACATCAAATTCTTCCTCCAAAATTACTCAAAAGAATCATCCTGTAAGTTAGATAATTGGTGAAAAAGACAAAGGTGTACAAACCAGGAGAAGGATAATCAAAAACACTGAGCAATCACATATAGCCTTCATATCCATGGTGGAACCCAAGAACTTCAATGAGGCTAGTAAAGACGTAAATTGGTTAAAATCAATGAATGAGGAAATGGACCAGATTGAAAAGAATGACACTTGGGAATTCATTCCTAGGCCAATAGACAAAAATGTAATAGGATCAAAATGGGTCTACACAAATAAGATGAATGAGCAAGGAAATATTGTAAGAAATAAGTTAGATTGGTATGCAAAGGATATGCTCAAATACAAGGACTAGACTTTGATGAAACATTTGTGCATGTAGAAAGATTAGAATCTATTAGAATGTTTATTTCCTATGCTTTTCATAAGAAGTTAAAGTCTATCAAATGGATGTCAAGTCATCTTTTCTAAATGGAGATCTAAAAGAAGAAGTCTATATGGAGAAACCAGAGGGGTTCCAACTGTCAGATAACCCTGACTTTGTCTACAAGCTGAAAAAAGCCTTATATGGGTTGAAAAAATCTCCTTGTGCCTGGTATCACAAACTAGATACATATCTTCAGGACAAAGGATTCAAGAGAGGAACAATTGACAATAATCTATATATCAAAACAAAGGGTAATGATTTGCTCATTGTGTTGGTCTATGTAGATGACATCATCTTCGGTAGTAATAATGCTCCACTAGTAAAATGGTTTTCTTCTGCCATGCAGTCTAAATTTGAAATGTTTATGATAGGGGAATTGTCATTTTTTCTTGGCCTACAAATTACTCAGAAGTCTAAAGAAATATTTCTTTCTCAAGAAAAATATCTAAGAGAAATGTTGAAAAGGTTTCAAATGGAAGATTCTAAACCTATGAGCACACCTATGGTCACTGGATGTAAGTTAAGCAAGGATGATGACTCACCTGATGTTGATCAAAGTTCATATATTTATATGATAGGAAACCTATTGTACATCATAGTATCCCGTCCAGACATAATGCATGTTGTTGTACTAGTAGGAAGGTATCATGCCGCACCTAAACAGAGTCATTTGTTAGCTTTCAAAAGAATATTCATATACTTGAAAGGAACAATGGACTATGGCCTATCGTATCCTAGGAATCAGAATTTTCAACTATCAGTCTATTCAGATGTTGATTGGGCTAGCTGGGTAGATGAAAGGAAAAGCATGAGTGGAGGTGCATTCTTCTTAGGAGGTTCCCTTGTATCATGGTTGAGAAAGAAGCAAGGTTCCATTTCCTTATCAACTACAGAAGTTGAATACATTGCATTTTCCACTTATTGTATCCAAGTGTTGTGGATGATTCAAACACTTGTAGACTTGGAGGTAAATTATACTACATCGATCCCAATCCATTGTGATAATACCAGTGCAATTAGTGTGTCAAAGAATCATGTCTTTCACTCCAAGACCAAACATATATTCATCAAGTATCACTTCTTGAGGGAACATGTAACCAACTTTGTGGTTTATTTGCATTACATCCCATCCAAAGATCAGATTGTTGATATTTTCACTAAACCTCTTTCACAAGCTCAATTTGAGTATCTACGTTAGAAGTTGGACGTGACCCTATTATCAAGTTAAGAGAGTCAATCTTGTCAAGGGGAGTTTATGTTGGTTGAATATCTGATACCTCTGAAAAATACTGCAACAACTCAGGGGGAGCATGTTTTCTTTGACATTGATGTCAAAGGGGGAGAAAAAGAGAGATATGGATGCTACAGATGGAGATATCAGTAAGACAGTGCAGTCGATCAGGGTTTCCATCTATTAGCGATAAAAAATGTATTGGTATTTTTTATAGTATTTTCTTCATTTTTACTTAAATACACTATTTTTCAGAATCTCAGCAAATGTCTACCTCAATCAACCTTGATAAACTCCCATTGATCACCTTTCCCTAAGATTGCTTAGGCTCCGCCCTTTTGACCTGCAATACCAAATTGATAAATTGGTAATCCCTAGTTTATGTTTTAAGATCTTCAAATATATTTTTAATAAAAACATTAAAACAAGAGTGGTGTGTGATTTTAAACTATTCTAAACCTAATCTATATCATTGCACACCTATTTTATATACCAAATCCCAAATGAAACTAAAGCCTCTCAGGCTTATGTTTTGTTTACCAAAAGTTGGAGGAAACCCACAGGTCCAAGCCACAAGCTAACGCACGCACCAAGTCACACTAAAAGCTAATCTACAAGTTAAGACCACATGCCTAATTCACAACATATGAGTCGACTAAAAATCAAGCTATGATTCGAGCTATGAGTTGATCCACAGTTGACATATCAAAGCCACGAGTCAAAGAAGAATACATTTAACCAACATAAAAACCAAGCCCTTCTTTACAGGTTTCATCAAATTCTTATGCCAAGAGTCGATCCTATGTTACAAATGTGTCGGGTTACAGCTCTAATATTTGATATTAAAAGAGGAGATGACCCATCGCATTGATACCATAATATTATAAGGGTGTCATGTCACAAATGTAAGGTTTTTAGGTATCTTTTTTGAATGGATCAATTTATGTATAAATGTTTGGATCCATTTGTGCTACAGGGGAGAAATAAATTATGAAAGTCACATGCTATTGGTTTGATTTCTAACCACCAGATATTTGCAGAAGATAGATTTGAAAGTGGCAGGGAAAGCTTACAAGTGTTCCAAGTTTTGTGCGTCGAACAGATAGATGAAGTGTCTACTTGTTTATAGATGTTGGAAGATCACAGTGATCTAATAACACCAGAAGCTGAGGCAGGTGCTCAAAGATCTAAGGAATTCAAGGATGAAGTTCAAACCATTGGATGAATTTGACATCCCTAAATCTTAGGATTCTGGTATCCATGTATTATATTGGAGCTTCCCTGAAGAAAGAGATCTTCAAGTCAAAAACCATGGTGAATATGATTGGCACATCAGTTGGGGTAGCCATTGCATCATATGGGGAATCCAAGTTCCACTCATGGGGTGTGTTTCTTCAGTTGGGTGCAGTTGCATTCAAAGCTACACGGTTGGTATTGATTCAGATCCAGGGGAATCACTTTGAATCCCATTACCTTATTGTATTATGTTGCCACCTGCTGGATTTTGTTCTTGACTATCCCTTGGTTGTTTGTTGAGTATCCATTGCTCAAGGAGATTTAGACCTTCCATTTGGATTACTTCATCTTTAGAACAAACCCTGTATGTGCCTTTTCTCTTAACCTTGTAGTTTTCCTCTTGATCGGAAAGACTTCATCTCTGACAATGAATGTTGTTGGTGTTGTCAAGGACTAGTTTCTCATTGCATTCTCATGGTCGATTATCAAGGACACGGTGACTTAGCTTGGTTTTCAGGGAGAGGTTTCTTATGCAGATGATATGGCACACAAATATGGTGTGGTGTTAATCTTAAATGAGCATATACATTCTATCACTGCTCACTTTGACCAATTGCGAGGTGCATTCCTATGAGAATCATTTTATCAATAAAATATATGTCTTATCTGTGAGGAAAATCAGTTTTTGAAGAGGTTAAGAAGTTGTAGAATGTGAAAATGAATGATTTTTTTGCAGCGCCTTGTATATTTGACAATTCAGATTCAAGCTCAGGTGGTAGAACTCCAACCCAGAGGAAATACAATATGAAGATCCGTGCACTAAAACCTTCAGATGAAACTCATACACCTGAGTTGGCATGACAGGTCTAGGAACTCAAGATTTTACATATCAATGAAAGGATATTATCCAATTCTCCTACAGGGTCTAGATTTTCATCCTGTTCAGACTATGCCCTTACTATTTGGGTTGAGATTGAAACTTGAAATTATTTGTCTACCATCTTTGTCAAATGTTTTCTCCCAATAAAGATCCATTGTTCAGATTGCATTTGTGGAATCTTTGAAGTGATATGTCGAGATTAAATCTTCGGCTTGGAAGGAATGGCTTGCAATGGATATGGTTATGTTAGTGGTTTCATGGTGGAAACATTTAATGGTTGCTTGGAGCAGTGATTATGCCACAGATATGGGGCACCCTGCATGAATTCTTCCACAAGAAAACATAGTGTCCTTGATTCCTAAGTTATGCGCGGAGATAACAATGCTCTTACAAATGATTACTTCTTTTTGCAGATTGGTAAAGAAACAGAGCTTTCGGTGGCTTAAGTGAGCTTTCAAAGCTATTCTTAGCCACTGAAAGCAGAGCTTTCGGTGGCTTACAGATTAGAATTTTGGCTCTTTAGCCACCGAAAGTGCAAGGACTGGAAGAACGCTATTCTTTTGCATAGATCTGATTTTTGTTATTCCAATTGGTGTGAGGATGGTTTATGAGTGAAGGTTATAATAAAGGGCATCTATTTTAGTGTTTTTTTCTAGTTTTGGGGGTGCCAGCAAGGTGAAAACGATTAAGTTTCTTGCCTATTTTTGGCAAAAGATGATCGGTCTGCCAAGGTGGAATTTTCAATCTCATCCATCAGCCTATGAAGACTTGTTGTAGTTTTTGAAGATCATGAATATTGATAGGATAATAATTTGACCCATAAAATAGGATCATTTCCTAGTTTTATTCAAACAGTTTTAACTTTCTATTTTTAGCATATTAGATCCAGTTTCTTAGGATCTGGAAGGCTTTTGTAAAGGCTATAAAGCCTAATAATTCAGAAGAAGTGAAGGGGGGTCGAGTCTAGAGAGATTGAGGCTACACCATATTGTAATAGACTTTTCATAGGATATAATACAGATCACAAGTTCCTCTCATCGATGGATGTCAAATTTCTATTTACTTCTTTTCCTGTACTTTGATGGTTGTTATTGATTCAATTTTGTTTTAACTGCTAATGAATGTTATCTCATTAGTGAGTTCATAATCTTGATTAAATAAGAAATCAGTACTATCTTTATTCAACCCATCACCCATTTGATCTGGTTGATAAATTTAGAATTCTTCACCCACCAGTTAAGTTATTTACCTGATCATTGATTCTTGAGAGCATTGTCTCATCTGTAGTATACAATTGACTGTCTTCATATAAATCCAGTAGGTCAGTATTTCCCATTTGATCCAAACACAAAACACAAAATCATTCACATTTTAAGTTACTAGGCTTCTTTGAGCTACAACCTAGAAGAACTCCTGGAGTGATAACAAATTGGTGTCATTGTCGGGGAGAGGAGATTGAAGCTCAACTTTCTTGGGAGATGACAAGATCTAGCTTTGATGATAGAAAAAGTCTAGACATATTTTCGATTGTAACCATCTATCTAGTGACTCCATGAAGGGTGGATTCAGTGGCGACTCCATTGCTCTGAAATCCAGTGGCGACTCCACTAGTATGAAATGAATAAGATCTTAGCTAAGAGGTATGCATTTTGTGATTTTTCAAGTATTTTTGGTTACACTCATCCAATACCTAGTAGAGATGAATGGGAACATAGTCTTCCTAGATTTTGGGGAGAAGAGTGGGAAGTGCCAACTGAACACTTGCTGGATTTTCATGATTTTATTCATCGGCTTGGAATTGCACATGAGGACATTCAAATTAATCTTTTCAGGTATTCATTATAAGGGATTACCCTTGATTAGTTTGGATATCTTCCAACTTCAAGCATTCACTCATTGGCAATTTTTCATTATGCTTTCCATTTGTTTTGTAAAGATGAATTTCCAGCTGAAAGTCTCTTTGAATATTGATGTGATGAATTTGAGAAGCAAATTCAACAGGAAGTAGTCTTTTCTTCTGTTTGTCAAGGTGAAAATTATGTCGTTAAGGAAGATCTTCATGATACAAATAAGAATTGCATAGTTGTAAATGCATCAGATCTTATCTCTGTTGCACCTACCACCTTTGATTTACATGAAGAAACAGTTAGAGAAGAAGTTTTTTCTACACTTTTTCAAGAGGTTGCCTACAATATGTTTTCACCTGTGATTGGAGAGAAGGATCTGAAAACTGCCTATCTTTCTTTGCAATATTCAGGAGATTTTTGTTCACCCATTTTTGATAAGTATGCATATGGAGTAGAGAAAATCCTTACATCAAATGATGTTGATTTAAGCAGCATCCAACCAATATATGACAACTACGAATCTGATTTTGATGAGCCTTTTTCCTTCCCCATCAAGGAATAACATCATGTTGAAATCAACCATTCTATGTTTGCAGAAGACATTAAATATGATGACTTTAATCTTCCTGAAGATTTAATATATTCTCTTCTGTTTGTATCATCTCATGAACAAAAGACTGATATCATTTATGAAGAAGCTATCAAACAAGAAGGGATTAGCAGTCAAATCAACTCACTGTTATTTTCAGAATTGCAGAAACATGTTTATGAGCAGATCCATATATCAGAAGGAGAAGAAAGGCTTAAGCAACAAGAAAAGTTAGCTTATTTCTATGATCCGGTAGTTGTTTCTATGGAGTTATGTTCTTCATAAGTCTTCAGTGGGGAAATCTTTGGAATCAAAGAAAATGATGATTGTAAGTATGCTCTACAAGTTGAAATTTTGTTGCACGACATGAAGTGTTCTTTGAAATTTATCTGCATGAAAAGAGATTTTGTAAATAGTTCGATGTTATCATGGCTTCATTGGAAGTATGATGTTACATGATGAGCATGTTTTTACTGGTTAAGAGTAGGAGTAGCCAGCTGAATAAGCTCTTCATATGAGCAGATAGATTTATTTTAGTTTTCTTGAATAAGTAGAGTAGGCTACAAGAAGACTACAGGCAGGTTACAGGTTCACAAAAAATTAGTTGTAAAAACTAGATGAATCCATGCCCAATGCTAAAGTCAAGTGGAACTATTATGTTCTTGGAAACCTCACAGGGAGGTCTCCATCCCAGATGGAGCCATATGTTAGCGATAAAAAATGCACTGGTATTTTTTATAGTGTTTTCTTCATTTTTACTTAAATACACTATTTTTCAGAATATCGAAAAATGTCTACCTCAATCAACCTTGATAAAATCCCATTGACCACCTTTGCCTAAGATTGCTTTGGCTTCACCCTTTTGACCTGCAATACCAAATTGATAAATTGGTAATCCCTAGTTTATGTTTTAATATCTTCAAATATATTTTTAATAAAAACATTAAAACAAGAGTGGTGTGTGTTTTTAAACTATTCTAAACTTAAGCTATATAAGTTCACACCTATTTTATATACCAAATCCAAAATGAAACTAAAGCCTCTTGGGCTTATGTTTTGTTTACCAAAAGTTGGGGGGAACCCATAGGTCCAAGCCACAAGCCAGCGCATGCACTGAGTCACACTAAAAGCTAAGCTACGAGTTAACAACACATGCCTAATTCACAAGCTATGAGTCAAACTATGAGTTGATCCACAGTTGACATATCAAATCCACGAGTCAAAGAATAATACATTTAACCAACATAAACATCGAGCCCTTCTTTACAGGTTTCATCGAATTCTTATTCCAAGATTTGATCTTATGTTAAAAATGTGTCGGGTTATAGCTCTGATATTTGATATGAAAAGAGGAGATGACCCATCACACTGATCCCATAACCTTATAAGGGTTCCATGGTGCAATTGTAAGGTTTTCAGGTATCTTGTTTGAATAGATCAATTTCTGTATAAATGTTTGGATTCATCTGTGCTACAGGGGAGAAATAAATTATGAAATACACATGCTATTGGTTTGAATTGTAACCATCGGAGATTTGCAGAAGATAGATCTGAAAGTGGCAGGGAAAGATTATGGGTGTTCCAAGTTTTGTGCGGTTAACAGATAGACAAAGTGTCTACTTATTTACAGATGTTGGAAGATTGTAGTGATCTAATAACACCAGGATCCGAGGTAGGTGCTCAGAGATCTAAGGAATTCAAGGCTGAAGTTCAAACCATTGGATGAATTTGACATCCCTAAATCTCAGGATTCTGGTATCCATGTATTCTATTGGAGCTTCCATGAACAAAGAGATATTCAAGTCCAAAACCATGGTGAATATGATTGGCATATCAGTTGGGGTAGCCATTGCAACATATGGGGAAGCCAAGATCAATTCATGGGGTGTGTTGCTTCAGTTGGGTGCAGTTGCATTCAAAGCTACATGGTTGGTATTGATTTAGATCCAGGGGAATCACTTTGAATCCCATTACCTTATTGTATTATGTTGCCATTTATTACCTTGTGTTCTTGACTGTCCCCTTGTTGTTTGTTGAGTATCCATTTCTCAAGGAGAGTTCAACCTTCCATTTGTATTACTTCATCTTTGGAACAAACCTCGTCTGTGCCTTTGCTCTTAACCTTGTAGTTTTCCTCTTGATCGGAAAGACTTCATCTCTGACAATGAATGTTGTTGGTCTTGTCAAGGACTGGATTCTCATTGAATTCTCATGGTCGATGATCAAGGACACAGTGACTTATCTTGGTTTTCAGGGAGAGGCTTCTTATGCAGACAATATTGCACACAAACATGGTGTGGTGTTAATCTTAAATGAGCATATACATTCTATCACTGCTCACTTTGACCAATTGCGAGGTGCATGCCTGTGAGAATCCTTTTATCAATAAAATATCTATCTTATCTGTGAGGATAATCGGTTTTTGAAGAGGTTAAGAAGATGTAGAAGGTGCAAATGAATGATTTTTTTGCATCTCCTTGTAGATTTGATAGTTCAGATTCAATCTCGGGTGGTAGAACTCCAACCCGGAGGAAATACAATATGAAGATCCGTGCACTACAACCTTCAGATGAAACTCATACACCTTAGATGGCATGACAAACCTGGGAGCTCAAGATTTTACATATCAATGAAAGAATATTATCCAATTCTCCTGAAGTGTCTAGATTTTCATCTTGTTCAGACTATGCCCTTACTATTTGGGTTGAAACTTGAAATTATTTGTCTACCATATTTGTCAAATGTTTTCTCTTAATAAATATCCAGTGTTCATATTACATTTGTGGAATATTTGAAGTGATATGTCGAGATTAACTCTTCGGCTTGGAAGGAATGGCTTGCAATGGAGATTATTCTGGTTGTGGTTTCATGGTGGAAACATTTAATGGCTTCTTGGAGCAGTGATTATGCCATAGATATGGAGCACCCTACATGAATTCTTCCACAAGAAAATAGAGTGTTATTGATTCCTAAGTTATGCATGTAGATAACAATGCTCTTACAAATGATTGCTTGTTGTTGCAGATTGGGAAAGAAGAAAATATTTTGGTGGCTTAAGTGAGCTTTCATAGCTATTCTTAGCCACCAAAAGCAGAGCTTTCAGTGGCTTACAGATTAGAATTTTGGCTCTTTAGCCATCGAAAGCGCAAGGATTGGCAGAACGCTATTATTTTGCACAGAGCTAAGTTTTGTTATTCCAATTGGCATGAGGATGGTTTCTGAGAGAAGGATATAATAAAGGGCATCTGTTTTAGTGTTTTGTTCTAGTTTTGGGGGTGCCAGCAAGGTGAAAAAGATCAAGTTTCTTGCCTATTTTTGGCAAAATATGACCTGCTTACCATGGTGGAATTTTCAACCTCATCCATCAGCCTATGAAGACTTGATTAAGTTGTCAAAGATCATGAAGATTGATAGGATAATAATTTGACCCATAAAATAGGATCTTTTCCTAGTTTTATTCAAATTGTTTTAACTTTCTATTTTTAGTATATTAGATCCAGTTTCTTAGGATCTAGAAGGGTTTTGTAAAGGATATAAAGCCTAAGACTTTAGAACAAGTGAAGGGGGGTCAAGTCTAGAGAGGTTGAGGCTACACCATATTGTAATATACTTTTCATAGGATATAATATAGATCACAAGTTCCTCTCATTGATTGATGTCAGATTTCCATTTACTTCTTTTCTTGTACTTTGATGGTTGTTATTGATTCAAGGTTTTTTTAACTACTAATGACTGTTATCTCATTAGTCAATTCATAATCTTGATTAAATAAGCAATCAGTACTATCTTTATTCAACCCATGACCCATCTACTCTGGTTGATAAATTTAGAATTCTTCACCCACCAGCTAAGATATTTACCTGATCATTGATGCTTGAGAGCATTGTTTCATATATTGTATACAATTGACTGTCTTGATACAAATCCAATAGGTCAGTAATTCCCATATGATCCAAACACAAAACAAAAAATAATTCACATTTTAAGTTATCGGGCTTCTTTGAGATACAACCTAGAAGAACTCTTGGAGTGATACCACCATCAATGCCAAAGGGGGATATTGTTGGCATGTTTATAGAAAGAAGGTAGAGTATGCTTGTCATTGATGGTCAGAAAAGAAGTGACGATGCAATGTTGATGAAAAACAAGATGGCAAGAAAAACAGTGATGTTCACAAAATGATGTTGATAGGTTTACAGGCAGAGTGTGCATGGCAAGAACAACAACAAAGACATAGAAGAGAAAGCTTGAGAAGCTCATGAGGAATAGCATGACTGTGCATCGATAGAAAACAGGCAAGGAGTGAATAGTATGTAGGAAAAACAAAAATCAGAAGATATAACTCTTTTCACTTTCCATAAGTCCATCCAAGATCCAAGAGAAGGACTCGCGGAAGGTTCAAAGGTCGAGGCCTTTGACACTTATTCATTCTTCCAGGTTGGGAGGAAGTGTAAGCTCATAAGGAGGATCGATAGTGGTCGTTGGATCAGAATCTAGTGACTAGAGGAAGTGTAAATGAGGAGATCAGATCTCAGCCATTAGATCTGAGTGCATATATAAACAACTATTGGATCCTAAGGAAAGTGCACGAGACAAGTTCCGAAGTCATCAGAACCATCCCTCGTCATAGATGACACATGGTGAAAGATCAACATTTTGCTAACTGAAAGGTCAAAGGAAGAAGGTTCTCTAACCCCTCGAACTCGTGATATGCAAGGTCACGAAATGATCCTGGCCATTGGAGCCATAGGACACATGGTGAGTGATTGGAATTTCATTGAATCACAAACTGGAGAAGTCAAAGGTGCGAGTTGTGGGAACTCATGATACGCGAGGTCACAAAAAAATCCTCGTTGTTGGAGCCAGAGGACACGTGGCGAGCGATTGGAATTTCATTGACTCTCAAACTAGAGAAGTCAAAGGTGCGAGTTGTGGGAACTCACGATACGCGAGGTTGCAAAACAATCTTGGCCATTGGAGCCTGAGGACATGTGGCAAGTGATTGGAATTTCCATGACTTGCACATTGGAGGAGTCAAAAGAATATGAAACAAGAACTCACGATATGCGAAGTTGAAAAATAATCTGGATCGTCGGATCACCAAGGATCTGGACCGTTGATCTGATATGAAGTCAGAGTCCATGATATTGATCGCAATTGTGGATCAGAGGGAGAGATCTTGGTCATTGATCTGATATGAAACATTTTAGAGTTTCACGTTTCGGGAGTTTGGAAGCAACTCACAGTAGGAGGTCCCGATATGCGAAATCATGAAATACCCTTGTCTTTGGCCCATGTTCATAGATTTTGGTCACATCAGAGGAAGAGAAGTGAAGGATCTAGCGCTGCTAAGCTCCATTTCAAAGTTTCACATTTTGGGAGTTTGAAAGCAACTCACAGTAGGAGGTAGCGATATGCGAAATCGCGAAATCACTTTATGTTTAGCATTTGGTCACAACTCGTGGTCATGTGAGAGGAAGGAGCTAGTCCATCTAATATCCATTTCAGATATCATGGCTTGGAAGATTTGAGATGTCTCTTACCAAGATCCCCGAGGTCATGAGTTGTGAAGTTCCTGTTGGATAGGTGAATGGTCACCACCAGTGGTCGCGTGAAAGGAAGGGGCTTAGCCAGAAGGGCTAGCGACCACTATGTAATTTTTCACAGAAAGGGAAAAGGTGCCAAGAGCATGAGGGCGCGGAGGTTCTCTAGGGAACTGCTAGAAACCACTGATTGTTTCTGCATAGATAATTCAAAGAGGCTTCAGGGTGATCAACAGATAATATGAAGAGTCTAGACAACCAGATAAGCTAAGGAATCTCAGGATAACATCCAGTGATGATGAAGAGATTCAGTAATGACAGAGAAGATGATGAGTCTCGACTACCAAAGAGGCTAAGGAATCTCAGCATAACGACCACTGATGATGAAATCATAGGCAACAGAACTGCCAGAGAAGATGAAGATTTGTGATGATGATCATGAGATGACTCGGTGTGATAAAGGCACATAGAACTGTGAAGGAAGGTTATTCTACTGTGGAGCTATGGGGGTGTGAGGTAGAGCTGCGGTGAACAACCTGTTGGGAAAAACAGTGACTATAAAGAGCATGTAGAGGCATTGCGCATGAGGTATGCAGAAGGTGCATAGAGAATATAAAAATGAAAAACAGATAGGAGAGGAGGTGGAGATTGGGTGTGATGCATGCATGTAGAAGCATGTTGTGCAGGAGCTGAAGTGCAGAAGAAGCGAGAAACAAAGATGCATATTTGAGAGAAGAAGAGAAAGTCGAGGTGCGCATGTAGAGATAGAGAAGAAGATCATAAAGCTCAAAAGGATGCAAGAAGAGAGACACTGAGGCAGGCAGAGAAGAGCAGTGTAGCTGAACAGTGATATGACTGGTAAGACATAGATAAATGTTGTATCACTGTGATAAATTGTAAAAGGAAAATATTTATATTTCAGGGTGGTAGGGAGGTGCTTGGGAGGATTCATGTCGTCATAATTTCAAGTGGGTTCTTGAAGAATAGGGAGTTGTAGCTTCCATCTGGTTACAACCAGAAAAACTAGGGTGACAGGGTGGTGCAAGGGAGAACTATTGCTCTCTGTTATACAGGTTGGTGCCCGTGTGACTGGAAGTTGGTGCTAGAACACTCAGAGAGTTGGTGCTTCGTTCTAGTGGGTTCTAGAGAAACCAGAGAGTTGGCGCTCTCAGCAAGTTGCAGCATGCAAGACAAAGGTGGTAGCCTCACAATGAGTTGGTACTCATAAGAATGATAATGTAAAGAAAATAAAAATTACTTATCATATCAAGAAGAAGAGGTTTTTTTCACTTTATGGGTTTCCTCAGAAAATATTTGTCTCTGTGTATTTCATGTGTGTGATTGATGTTTAATATTCTAGTGCTTAATTCCCTGTATCATTATGATCGTGATTGAGTGTTCTGTGAATAGTTTAAAATGGGTATAATTGTTTAAGCACAGTAACAATTGATTCACCCCCCCTCCCTCTCAGTTGTCCAAGAGGTTCTTGATTTTCAATTAAATATTTAAACACATATTGTGGGATGTTTGGGGGTTCTTCTTCACTCACTCTATTCATTCATTATTCATTGTTCACACTCTCTATTCTATTCACTTTTTCACTCATTCATTCTTGTTGTTGGAAGGGGAACCTAGGGGGAGAATTATTGAGGAGGAAGCCATTTTGTGTTGGTTGTAGCAGTGATTGGTGTGTTTCAGCCATGAATTAATGCCCACATGCCTTAGATGCATTGGCATGTACTAAATTTTATTCACAAATGCAAGTCTTAAGAGTCCCAGCATGGAGATTCTTGACCAGATGCACTGGATCCCTAGAAGGAGTAGGAAAGATTAATGGATTGCATGGAAAAGAAGTGGATCCATTCTCTTGGGTTGTGCAAGTTGGAGAGAAGACAATTAGTGTACCTTGGATTACTGTGTGTTGAGAAACCTATGAGAGCTTGAGTGCTGACTAGTTTGGGAAGCTGAGTGACACCCTGGAATCGTCCTTGTGGACTCATAGCCCTAGATCATGGTTGACCTAATGTTGAGATTTGGAAAAATAGTGTCTATGGTTGGTGGAATGTCCTTGGTCTGCAGCCATTTGGTGAATTCGTTTCATTAAATATGATTTTTCTATGTCATGTGTTTCTCTGTTGTATATTTATTTCCACTGTGTATTAATTATTGTCTCTATGATTCGTATGTTATAAAATGCATGTTTGTTGGTTATTGCTATGCATGGCATGTTTAACCATTCTTTATACTATAGCATGAATATTTATTATTGCATGTGATGTTATCATGTTTCTTTCATGATTCTTTAATAATTAAATGGTATCAAAATTCAAAATCAGCTTCAAACAAAGTTTTTGAGGTAGTGTGCCTAGCCTAGGGGTGGCAGTAAGTTACATAAATTGAAATCATAAGTGCACCAGTTCTACCAGAGCATCGACACGTTGTCTAGCGGTGAGTTGTCTTTAATAATGCACTGGAGATGGGGCCTCATAAAAGATGCACCACTATGTTTATTTTTCAAAACCTATTGTGCACAACTACATTCAAATCCAAAATCCAACAACATCCTCCTACACCACCCAAAAAAATTGCATTATCGTCGAATTTTACCTTTAGAAATTGTAATTTTGTTGGTTTTTTTTTCGAATTGGCCCCGACGTCGTCGGATATCTGACGACCATGGAGAAGGCATAATATATCCAACTTCCAAAAAATATCAATATACCATTTCCCTTTGACATGGACTTAGTCAACCTCTCCTCACATTTATTACAATAGCGTTCAATAGTGAATAGCCATCAAAAATCTGATGCCTATTTATTTATAAAAACTAGGAATCATAGAAACATTTCGACATTTTTGCTATACAAGGGATGACTTGCGGAGGTTACAAGGATTGTTTTTCCTATGACAAACCATAACTATTTTATTTTCTACTATCATTACAAATATTTGAAGTGTGGAGCTTAATTTTTTAAGATCATTAATCGTGACTCAAGCTTGGTAAAAGAAAATGTCACATAAAAATATTCTTGATCCACAAGAACAAAATCGACAATTACTTGCTAGATTGTGGGATGGGGTGAAAAGAAAGGGTGATGGGAAATGTTGTTTTCCTTGTAGTCAATGCAGGGGACTTAATAGGAGAATATTAAAGATCTCAACAGCTAAAAGAAATTTTAGGTAACATGAACATGTTGAGGGGGGCATCAATATCGTCCATTGGTAAGTTGTTCATTATATATGTTTTTATTTTGATCATTTTTGTAAATGTATGTATCATTTTTATATTTTTTATATATACACTAATATATTTTTATGGTTTGTAATTATAAAGGAAATGCCTCCTAGGTCATATACGCACATAGAGAATTTGGTTGCATAACAAGCGTCGGAGGAACATGGAGCTGTGAATACTGAAGATGAAGTGAATGATCATATGGAAGATGATGATCATGTTGATAACATATTTGAGGATGATGATACAAATATATTGATCCATGATACATTTAATGTTAGAATGGATCATGATAATGACCATGAAAATGATGACTTTGATGATGTTCATGATTTACCTCTACTTGAGAAGGCATACAAACCCCTTTATGAAGGCTCCAACATAACTCTTCTATCTACTGTATTGTCGATAATGAACTTGAAGGTTATGAATGGGTTTTTGTAATGTCCCCATTTTTGGGAATTGTTATGTTACAGAGTCTTATGCTTACCAAAGTAGCTAGGTCAGGGTGACAGGAAGTTTGGTCATTGATTCTAAAATATTAATCTTCTCGATGGAGGAGTGTCCCTGTAATATTCCTTGTAGGTCTTCCTATCCCCTTTGATTGTTTCTGCATAGATTTTGGATATGTTTCTTATTTTGTTGTTTTGGACCTTGATCCCTTTTCTATTTGATTGTATCCAAGTCTGGCATGTCATGATGAGTCTTTTGATTGCTGATAATGTCATCCAAAACTTTTCAGTTGTTCTGCATATTTTTCTTTTGAAGATCCTTTCCTAATGTGACAATCTTTTCTACCAAATTTCCAATGATCATGTCTCTTTCTTCTAGTTGTTCTTTGAGTGCTTCTTCAATTCTTTTATCTTCTTCTACTTTAACCTTCAAATTTGTGATCATTTGTTCTAGTTCCTATGTGTATTCTTTCTTGTCTAGTTCTGCTTGTAGCTTCTTGTTTTTCTTCTTTTCTTTTCTTATAACTTCTATGGCAGTCAACAATTCTTCTTGGTAGTCAAATTCTGCCTCTTCATATTCTTCTTTGGTGTCTTATTTATTAGAGTTTTCTACTGCCATGAATATAACTCTTTATTTCTCACTGTCACTGACTTCATCTTCATCTGATGAGGAGATGTCTTCTTTGCTGTAGAAACTTTTCTTAAAAGATTTATTTATAGTTATTTTGCCTTTATATGTTTTTTTTCTATTTGAGTAATCTTCATCATTCCTCTTATTTTTCTTATCAGGACATTTGTTAGAAAAATGACCAATACCATCACAATTAAAACAAATCAATGGAAGCTTACCTTTATATCTATCGTTGGTTCCTTTGTTCAATCTTCTCATAGAGTTGGCCACTTCTTCATCATATTCTGAGATGTCATTGTTGTTGCTATGTTATTTTTCATTTTTCTTTCCCTTTTGCTTTGACCTTTTGGATGCTTTGAAAGTTGCTTCTTTTATATCTGGATTTTCCTATTTAGTTCTCATTTCATATGCTTTGAAGATTCCATGTAGTTTGTCCATGCTTATGGAGTCTAGATATGCTCTTTATTCTAGTGTTGATATCTTAGGATCAAATATCATAGGAAGAGGTCTTAGTACCTTTTGAACAATTACAGATTCTTTAATTTCTTCTCCCAGTCCAATGATTGCATTTATTGTTTCATCAACTCATAAGAAGTAAGCTACAATATTCTCATATTACTTCATCTTTAATTGTTCGAACTGACCTCTTTAAGTTTGAATCTTTGTTGCTTTGACTTTTGAATCTCCTTCATAAATATTTTGAAGCTTGTCCCAAATCTCTTTAACGGATTTACAATGTATAAATTTGGTGTATACCGATTCACAAAGACCATTCAGAAGTGAATTTGTGGCAATTGAATTATTTTGACCAAGTTTTATTTCTCTTTCATTTGTCGACATAATTGTTGTTTCTTTATATCCTTCTACAACTAATTGCCAAATTTCAAATCCATGTTCCTGTATATATGTTTTCATCCTTCTGCTCCAAAATGCATACTTATGTCCATCAAATTGTTGTATTCCATTTCTATACATGTTGTTTCTCTCCATGATCTACCTTTCAGTGGTTAAAATTATTTCTGAAGCAACCTACTCTAAAACCAATTGTTGGATGACTAAGAGGGGGGGTGAATCAATAATAGAGTAATCTAATCCTTTTTAACCACAAAATGAAATTTTTATATCAATGTATCATTATCGTCCAATGGTTACAAAGTAAATAAACAATGAACAAATGAGAAATCATACACATACACAATACACCAGTGTTTTTACGTGGGAACCCAAAGAGGGAGAAAAGCACATAATGATTTTTCTTATATGTCGTTAAGAATTACATTCATTGGAAGCACCAACTTCCTTTGTTTTCTAGTTGCAACTCAAAGGAGGCTCCAAACCCCTAGTTTCTCAGGGTACAACCTAAGGGAAGCTCCAACTCCCCAATTCTCTGGCTACAACCAAAAGGAAGCTACAACCCCCTATGTTCTTTGGCTACAACTAGAAGGTGGATACAACCACCTGTCCTTGCCCCGTCCAACTATCCTGAAATAGAAGTAGAATAATGGAACCATTGTCACACTATCACTATGAGATATACTGTTGTAAACATGTACCAATCAACCTGTAATCAAATTGTACCATAAACAAGTGCATCAACCATGCACCAAACTATACCAAACAACCTGTAATTAGCCTATACCATAAACAAGTGCATCATCCATGCACCAACCTGTACCTCAACCTGTAATCAACATGTACCATAAACAAGTGCATCAACCATGCACCAACATGTACCTCAACCTCAAGCAAAATCCCTCATCAATTTCAACATCCAAATATGATTTGTAACTCTATAATATACCTGGTGTATATGACCACCTACCTACAAACCTTCCTTAACTTTAAAAACAAGAGACTAGCATTTTATCAAACTTTACTTTAGTCTCACATGAATAATTTTGGATTAGTCAACAACCCTAAATTGCAATAATCATAAATGTGTAACTGTAATGAATAAAGATCTAAAAATGTTACACAATTTTCTTCAGTGTATTTTATGCAATTCCTCCAGATTTCACTACTTGGAACCTCTCAGAAAAGGAGTTATAGAAAAAATGGCATACCTTGTTGAATTATGGCTTATTCTAGAGATCGAAATTGTAGAGAATGCCCCACATGAAATATTTGTTATATAAATATTAAAATGTTACAAAATATACTATGGAATGTACTTTAACCAATACAATTAGTATTACTGAATTTGGATCCGTTATGAAGAAGTTATAATGTTTTTACCCTAAACGCATGTTTTAGACTAGTTTTAGGACTAGCCACAAACCTTATTTTCCATGGAGTGTAACTCCAAAAATACAACGACCCACAAGCTGAAATTTTTATCACAACTACTTGGACATGTTTCCTCAACGACCTCCTGATTTCACAGTTGAAATCATTCCAGAAAACAATTTATTGCGAAAATGGTGAGATGACCTAGAAATAACATACCTTAGAAAGCATCATCAAAAGAATTTATCCTCCCTTGAATTTCGGCCTTCTTTACTTCACCTTCCCTCTGAAATTCGGCGTAGATATCCTTTGGTTACCTCAATCACTTGTATATAATCAATATTCTCAAGTGTTATTAAAATGAGAGACCTTTGCCTCTTATTTATTCGTTTATGTAGCTTCCTCAAAGCGTTGCCTTCTAACCATCTTAAACCACTTTCCTTATTTTAGGGCTAACCCACTTATAACCACTTGTCCACTTAGTAATTTCTCCATTAAATTTATTATTTAAACAATTTATTTTTTATCCACTTTGACTTATAGTACACTCATCACTTCACTTTATTATTTACCTTCTAAAATCTCTTAAACCACTTTCCTTATTTCAGGGCTAACCCACTTCTAACCACTTGTCCACTTAGTAATGTAACGACCTTCCTCGTTAAGACAACAACTCTGATAACAGGTGCAAAATTTTATTTATTTTTTTGTGTTTAAGGTGTGTGCGCGCGTGTAGAAGTATCAACACACTTGACTCTACGTCGCCACTCGACGACCAACAAGACGCAACCAGGACAAGGTAAAGCTAACCACCTGCTCGTCCTACCCTGCAAGGTTAGGACCCCCAAGACACATAATCAACGCTCAAGCCCAGGTTCCAATCGATTTTAACCATTTAAGGTCTCAGGGATGGCGACTGTTCTGAGGAGCATGGAGGTGTCTACATCCCACCCGACACAACACACCAAGAAACTAACTGAATACAATCCAGTACAACGTAAATAAGAAGAACAAATACGCCCCTTACGGAATGGCGCGTGATAAGAGGACTCCGACAACAAAACCCAAGTTCAACATTATTTAAAGGAACAACAACCCTTAATTGCTAACTCTGAGTGATTCATTGTACGTGGACCCAGGGGACTCCACCATATATGTCTTATCCATAACAATAATTTATACTAGAGTTACCGTAAGATGACCATATCATTATATTCTAATTACAACCACATTGCAATAAAAACAATGGTCATCCATTCCAAGTAATCTCAACTCTAACATCTCAATTTAATCATATGGCAAGAACAATACCAATACCTATCCAACCAATACATTACCATTACAAATTTATGAACAATTATTCAAGTACATTCCTTTGCGTTGTTACAGTAACATCATTACCTAAGCAATACCTTTACATCTTGCTAACACGATTTAGGGTATCATTAACAATAAACCATAATCTCACCTTTATATACTAAAATACGTTTATACTGAAAATTAGCAAGGAATTAAAGAGGCATGGAAATAACGTTGCATGGAATTTAAGGAAATAAAGCACCAGTTTTATTAAATGCCTAAGAATCAAATTTGCTATGCCTAACAAATACCCATGTGCATAACCATACCAATACCAAATGGGCATAAAAATATGCATAACAATACCAATAAATTAAAGATGCATAACGATACCAATTAAATCAAATGCCGATATGCATAACGATACCAAGATGCGCAATAACACCAACTAACTTAAACATGCATAATTAAATTAAAATATGCATAACCATACCAAATATACATTAAATTCCAATATAACAATACCTATCACGCATTAAAATAATACCAAACTTGCAACATAATTTAATAGTACTATCATGCAACTGCAATTTATACCATCATTTACACGACCTTACAGTAGGACTCAAGAGATTAAACACAATTCATTGGCATTCGATTACACATATCCACAATGCTATTTAATATCGTCATCAACGTTTCAAATTAAAGCACATTAACATTGCAATTTATCCATTCTCCTCACATTGCAATTTAGCGAATAATACGTAAGGAGTGGTGTGCGTGAAGAACCATCCGGTTGTGTGGAAGAAGGAAATAATTTAAAATAAAACAAAACAACTTATTAACCTATGTTAACACCGGAACAGTTGTAACCTATCATTTACTCAACAGAGATTATAAAGTCCAGATTTCGTGGGAGGAAAAGCAGATACATTAAAACGCAGCAGTATGAAGGTACAATGTTAGTTATATCAACTCAGACCCATGCATTTTTAGATACAAAAAGATGCAGATAGAAATGCCACTTAAAATCCAGTAAGACGCTGACAATTACACAGTAACCACATATAAAAACGCAGACCCTTTTACATTAAAACGCAGATAAGAAAAAAAACGCAGACCTCCAGTACTAAGTTGAAAGGTAAAGAGGATTGAAGGGCGTTTAGTTTGCAGGAGGATTGCATGAGTCAATTAACACGCAACTCTTGACTGCCCCCATACATAGTGGTAGAAAAAACGCCCCAACGAAATGAAAAACGCAGATAAAACGAAGATTGAAGACGCAGAATATTTAAGAAATGCAGATAAAGAACGCCCAACATCATTTAAGAAAACGCCCACTCTCCCCAAAAAAACGCAAAGGTAAAGAATTGACTGGCACACAGATTGCCAGATGGTATTGTCATTGAAAGCCGCAACTGTAACAAATCAAAATGCAACTGTAATGGCTAGTTAGAAATGCATAAACCCATTAAAAAAAGGCCAAGGATGGAAGGCTCACTGTAAAAATAAAATCAACCAACGGTGGAAAGCTCACTGTGATATATAATTTCGACCATGGATGGAACTCATTGTGTAATCTAAAATCGACCATTATCCCCACCAAAACACACTGCATCAAGTTGCAGGCCATGGAGATATCATTATCCAAGCAAATAAAAAAAACCCATAACAAAGTGAACGCCCATAGAGGAATCGCTCACAAGTATGCCCAACGCCCTACAGAAATGGCTCACTGTGCGTAGTAAAATACTGAATAAGGATGCTCGCTGGGTAAAGGAGGACACTCAAAACAACATTGGCTAGAAACACCCAATACACAGTGGCGAAACGCCCAACCAAATGAAAAAGACGCAGTTCAAGGAACAGTTAAAACGCAGACCAGTAACGCCCCGACGCATTGCCGGAAGGCAACGAATTTGACGGAAATAAATTGAAATGATGGTTAAATTGATTCGCCAGATGATAAACAATTTTCCAGAGGTAAAAATGAATTAAAGGAGGTATTCCCGAGATAAACAATTTCTTTTTCCAGTAACCATTAACAAAACGAATCGCCAGAAGCAATTTAACACTAACCATTTCTAAACAATATTGTCAGAGTTAAAATCATACCTTAGCCACTCGCCCGCTTCGGAGACGTCCCGCGCTCCGTGCTATGTCCACTCTCCTTGTCGCTCCCGCTCGCCGACCATTGAAAGCTCATCGGTACCTCCCAGCCAAACGCTAGGGGTACTCTGCTTCCCCCTTAGCCCCCCGAGCCGCAAAGGGGCCACACAAGATCCAGAGATAGACTAGCATTTCAGCTCACCTCCACGGCTGAGCTACCACTCCAACACATCTGAGATAAACCCAACTCCTCACAAGCAATCCGTCAAGCCACAATTCGGCAGCGTAACTTTACGCTAACCGTTCCCTCCTTTCTTCCTTCCTTTCCCTTTCTTTTATAGAAATTTGAGATTAACCTAAATTCCTAAATCATTAATTAAATAATTTTTAATGACAAACCTCTAAACATTCTCCGCCGTCCAAGTGTCACTCATCCCTATGCTTCTCCAAAATTAATTTCTTTTTAATAATTAAAAGACTCAATTCCCTCACTCCCCAAAAAATCACTCCTTAAATTACTCCTTAATCACTCCTTTAATTAATCCTTAAATTACTCCTTAATCATTCCTTAAATTACTCCTTAAATTACTCCTTAATCACTCCTTAAATTACTCCTTAAATTACTCCTTAATCACTCCTTAAATTACTCCTTAAATTACTCCTTAATCACTCCTTAAATTACTCCTTAAATTTCTTTAATTTTATTATTTAATTCTCT
>ML842175.1:7223-17235 GCA_009831015.1 Picea engelmannii
AAATCTTAAAAATATATTTTTTTCGTTAAAATTTAAATATTTTATGTATTTTTTTAAAAACCGGTTCATTGAAACCGGTTCGACCGGTTCATTACCGGTTCCGGTTCCGGTTCAGGTTGGACCCTCGACCGGTTCCGGTACCGGTTTCGGTTTTTAAAACTATGCCTGCAGCTTAACCCTATGAGAGAGATGGACGCCATCAAGTTTGCCACCATGTACTTGGAGGGCAAAGCTCATGACTAGTGGTACCATGGTTTATCTACACTTGGCCACAATCAGATAGTGACATACATAGAGTTTACACAGAGGCTCATTGACAGGTTTGACCAGGGGGATCCAGAACACCATTTCAGGGAACTCACAACTCAGACAGACAAGATCACCGGAGGTGTATATTGAGGAGTTTCAGAGGTTAGCAGTCATGGTACAGGACGTGTCACAGTCAAGACTCATGATGCTTTTCACAGAGGGTTTGATGGAACCCTTAAAGGGTTGGGTTAAGGCTTTCAAGCCTACCAACTTGCAAGATGCTATATGGAAGACAAGAGATCTAGGCCCAACAGCAAAACCTAAGTTTATGCCTAGACCACCTCTAAACACCGGAGGAAGAGACCAAAGACCTCCCATGAATCCAGGAGGAAGGAACCCAAGGGGGTTTGACAGGGGAAGAGGTAGGATGGATGAGAACACAAGGAGGGAACTAAGAAGAAGGCAGTTATGCTGACATGCAAAGAGCTCTGAGATCCATCCCACAAGTGTATGGGCTGTGGTAAGGCTCACTACATTGAGGTAATATCTGATAATGAGGAGGATGAGGATTTCGGCCACATCCAGAACATAGAGGCAGACACCACCGAAACTGCAGAAGAGGAAGGTCCAAGTCATGTCATGACAACAGAAGAGAAGGCTACGCTAGCATCCATCAGTGGGGTACCCAAGTACAACACCTTTAGGATGAGAGGGGTACTACAGGGACAGAAGGTTTCGGTTCTCATTGATGGGGGGGCTTCACACAACTTCATTGACTCAGCACTACTACAGAGGAGGCACATACCCATAGTTGAATTTGAAGGATTCAAGGTGGAGGTAGCTGGAGGAAGCACCATGCCTTGTAACAGGTACATTCCAGGGATGAATCTTACACTGGGTAGGCATGACTTAGCACAGGACTTCTATGTGATGGACCTCCCTGATACAAACATCATCCATGGAGTTCAGTGGCTTAGTACGTTGGGACCTATCACCACCAACTACAAGACTATGGAGATGTCTTTCACAGAGGAGAGTGGGAGAAAGGTAGTTCTCAAGGGCATGTATGGAAACACAGCCAGAGTAGTTACAGCAAAGCGTATGGAGGCCATTTTCAAAAGAGAGGAGATTGTATATGTTGTTGAGTGTAGGATTTCGGCACGTGTGGACATGAAAGGAAAGATTCACTATGCACCATAGATTCAGAGGATCATTGACAATCATAGCAAGGTGTTTGGACCCATTTCACCTGGAGTGCCACCAGATAGGGGGTTTGAGCATATCATAGAGCTGGAAGAGGGAGCGAAACCATTCATCACCACTCCCTACAGACACCCAAAGAAATACAAAGACGATATAGAGAAGGCCATCAAAGAACTATTAGACATGGGTTGCATTAGACCAAGTTCTAGTTCTTTTGCATCTTCAGTGGTACTGGTCAAGAAGAAGGATGGAACCATGCGCATGTGCATTGATTTCAGGGCATTAAACAAGAAGACTATTAAAAACAGGTATCCCATTATGAGGATTGATGAGCTATTGGATGAGCTCCATGGGGTTGTTTACTTCACCAAGATTGACTTGCACTCTGGTTATCATCAGATCAAGATGAGGGTGCAGGACATCCCCAAAACTGCCTTCAGGTGTCACTACGGCCACTATGAATTCCTGGTGATGCCATTTGGATTGACCAATGCGCCAGCCACTTTTCAGTCATGCATGAATCACGTCTTCAACAAGCAGTTGAGGAAGCACCTTCTTGTATTCTTTGATGACTTGTTGATCTATAGCAAGACTTGGGAGGAACATCTTCAGCATATGGAACAGATTTTAACCATCATGGAGGACCAATCCTTGTATGCCAAAGAATCCAAATGTGAATTTGGAATGACAGAGGTCCTCTACTTAGGGCACATCATTGGAGTAAAGGGGGTACAGGTACACCAAGAGAATATCCAAGCAATACTTGAATGGCCCACACCTAAGACCCTTACAGAGTTGAGGGGGTTTCTCGGCATTTGCAGTTATTACAGAAGGTTCGTCAAGGGGTTCTCACAACTTTGTGCACCCTTGACCGATTTGACCAAGAAAGAGGCTTTCAGATGGAGTGAGGAGGCACAGTCTGCATTCGACAAGATGAAAAAGGTAATGAGCACATGCCCAGTTTTAGCCTTACCAGATTTCGGCCAACCCTTCATATTGGAGTGTGATGCCTCCAGAGAGAGCATTGGGGCCGTACTTATGCAGAATAGGCATCCCCTTGCCTATGAGAGCCGAAAGTTTAGGGGCCCTGAACTTCTTTACACTATCTACGATAAAGAAATGATGGCCATCATGCATGCCTTGTCCAAATTCAGGCAATACTTGGTAGGGGCAACATTTGTAGTGAGATTAAATCACAACAGCCTTAATTACTTCTTGGAACAGAAGGACTTGAATGAGAGGCAGCAGAAGTGGGTTAGCAAGATACAAGCCTATGATTTTGACATTGACTTTGTCAAGGGGAAGAATAACGTAGTGGTAGATGCATTATCTAGGAGGCCATCAGTTTATGCTATGACCGATATTTCAGTTGACTGGAAGGCCCACCTCCTAGTGGAGTCCTCCAAAAACCAGTGCACTTGTCAGTTGATGGATGGACAAATACAGGATGACAACTTCAGAGTCATAAATGAAATCATCTACTACAAGGGCCGAATTTTCTTGGTTCCGGAGTCAGCCTTCAAGGCCAAGGTAATACAGGCATGCCATGATTCTCTGATGGCAGGGCACCAAGGGATTGTCAAAACATACAAGCAGGTAAGGGAAAGGTTTTCATGGAAAGGCCTCAAAGAAGATGTGATGAGCCACATCAAGGAGTGTACTACTTTCCAGGAAAACAAGGATGAGCACACACATCCAACAGGACTGCTACAACCTCTAACCATCCCAGAGCACAAATGGGAAAGCATTTCCATGGACTTCATCACAGGATTTCCAAGGGCACAGGGGAAAGACTGTATTTTCGTAGTGGTGGACAGGTTAACTAAATTTGCACATTTCTTCTCCATTGCCACCGACTCCAGTGCAGCATAGGTTGCAGATTTGTTCTTCAGGGAGATCTTTAGACTACATGGGTTGCCCAAGACCATTGTTAGTGACAGGGATAGCCGATTTATGAGCACCTTTTGGCAGGAGTTATTCAAGTTGGTTGGTACAACTTTGATCCCTAGCACCAGTTACCACCCTCAGACTGATGGGCAAACCGAAATAGTCAACAAGTGGGTGGAAGGCTACCTTAGAAATTATGTAGCAGGACAACAGAAGGCATGGGTTAGGTGGCTACACCTGGGGGAATACTGATACAACACCACTCATCACATGTCCATTGGTATGACTCCATTCAGGGCCCTGTACAATTATGACCCTCTCTCCTTTGTAGAGATTGCCTTCGGTGATAACAGAGCTCCCATGGTGCAGGATTGGGTGCAGCAGATTCAGGACATACTCAGGGAATTGAAAGATCATCTACAAAGGGCACATAATCAGCAAAAGGTTCAAGCAGACAAACACAGGGTAGAGCATACATTTGAATTTGGTGACTTGGTCTACTTAAGGCTCCAACCGTACCGGCAGGCTTCTATCAAAAGAAGAGGGGCAGAAAAGCTCCAACCCTATTGGGCCAACATCCATAAGAAAAGGAAAGTCTCCAGAGGGTACCATCCAAGCCATGTAAAACGAGGTGATGTGATCAAGGGGATGTCCAGACATACGGGTAGAGTGAAAGACAGGGATGCATGATATTACCTGTGGGTGTTGTTATCCCCGATTTCTAGGGATAACTAGAAGATCATGTCTCGAGGCCCACAGGTCCTAGACATGGAGTACCGAGAGCAGGATTGACTTGAGCATGGCCCATCCTTCTCTTCTTTCATCAGACTTGTCTTGTCAGCAGCGGCAACATCCATCACCATCGACCTGGTCTTGTATCGGAGAAGACTCTTGCTACATGAGGTAATTGGTCCAGGTATCATGGTATGTGTCATTTTTTATTATTATAACCTTTAGATATATGCATCTTACTCCTTTTATTTCTGACAACTGCTTGGATCTTACATTAACCCACTTGACCATGGTTGGGGGGATTGACAGGGTGTCCTAGCAAGCCTGTAGCCATAGGTTTTGGTTTGCCACTGGGGGGATTTCTGAAGAGCCATCGTCCGCTCCCATCATGTCATCACTCTTACATCTTATCTCCCACTCATCTGCCCCATTCCCCTAGTCCGAGCATTAGGATGATCTGTTTGTGGGGTTACACCTTATCTTGTGGGAAGAAGGGGCTAAAGGCCCAGAAGGTAAAAGAAGCTGGTAAAAGTTAAAAGCCATAAAAATGAAACCTAGAGATGCCTTGCCCAAGGATCCCCGAGAAGGCAATAAAAAGCCTCTCAACAAGAAACAAGAGGGACCCGAAGAAAAATAACAAAACAAGACCTAGCCAAGAGGATAGGGGGTCTCATCACGAGCCAGCCTATTATGTTCATGGGTACCTAGCAGTATGACATTGCCATTATCTGGTTACCACGCCAGGGCGGTGACCTTTGGTTGCATGGCCAAGGGAAAGGGGGTCTCATCACGAGCCAGGCTTATCATCTCTGTGAAAGTGCTTGTGGGTAACACTGTCAGCTCTGGTCACCATGCCAAGGCAGTGTCCTCTAGTTAGTCCTTGAAATAAAAAGAAGAAAGCAAATAAAGAAAAGAATAAAGGCAATAAAGGGCTTGGAAAGAATTGCATCCATGACGGGTACAGCTCGCCTTCTACAAAGGCACCCACAGGGAACATCATACATCCCTATCTTTCACTCTACCCGTATGTCTGGACATCCCTTGACCACATCACCTCGTTTTACATGGCTTGGATGATACCCTCTAGGGACTTTCCTTTTCCTATGGATGCTGGCCCAATAGAGTATTTTGTCTTTTTCTTCAGCTTTGTATTGTAGGTCGTTGTAAAATCTTTGAGCTATTGAAATGATATATCAGGGATTTTATGCATGTATTTGATAAAATTAATGATGAAATGTGATTAACATTGCTATGATCCCTGTGACTAATGAGCCCATGGAGGGCGAAGTTTTTGATGTGCAGGACCATGCCCGACTGATAGGTACCAATTGGACCGGTACACATGGGAAGATGATTAGTTCGGACCTCCATGGGGCTGAAGAGCCCATCAGATGGTTGTTGGGACCCCATCAGGGGCAGAGACAGGACAGTGATTGGATGAGCCTTTGCACATGAGAAGAAGAAGGACGTTCCACCCAAGACACTTTGGCTGAGCCCAGCACAGGGGGGTTGACCCACTTCAGATGGAACGTTTTCCTTTTGATGACTAGGACATCACCCAGGATGTCTTGATGTCTCCTTGAGCGTGTAGCAGTTTGACAGGACGGCTGGCACGTGTGGCAGCTTGGAGGATCCCAGGAAGGGCTAACGTTTGACTTTTGGATGCTAGACTAGCCCCAAAAGGGCCTAACGTCTCCCTCAAAGGGGCTTGACATCTCACTTTTGCTCATTTAGGTCTTTTACTTAGCATTTAATGTAAAAAACAGTATGATTTTGGTTTGTAGCCTTGTCGGTTATTTTCAATGACCTAATTTTAATTATAGGTCATGATACACTATATATTGAGGATGTTTTTCCCTCATTTGAACATAAGACACAACTCACTCTCTTGTGAGGTCTGATTTTTGCGCCCTACTTGGGTATTTGGTCTTTTAAAGTGAGGCGCACTTGTTGATGGAAGGATTTCTTGACATGTTTGGCATTTCTCTTGAAGGAAGGTTTACAACTAGGGTTTGCATATGCTTTTCATCATGATATGTAAGTGTTTTTCTTGCAAAACTTCTTAATTGAATGGTTGTAGGTTTATAATTCTTGCATTTACTTATAAATTTGCTGATTTTAAAACCCTAGGCGACAAGCACACAAGTAGGTCCTTGTCTCATGTCCCCTTAGAGAGAAATTTTCAGCCATTGAAGAAGGAGGAAAGAGCCTAGCCTTTGCTACACTCTTCTCACTTTTTCCCTTAAGCTAGTTTTGATTTTTAAAGGTTAAAAGGAGGGTGACGTCCCAGGCCTAGGTTATCCACACCTAGGGTCGTCCATCTTCTAGGGTTTTAGTGATAGAGCCTTGCCATTGCAACACTCTCCCTCACCTGATCCTCCTGTTTTAGCTCTTCTCAATTGCTAGCCGTTTTGCCAAGTTTGACCTAAGGAAGGAGGAAAAAGCACGAGGCCTTGCTTAAGCAACACCGGAGTGAGCCTCTTTCCCCTAGGGTTTTGATTCTAGAGCCCTGCCATTGCAGCACTGTAGAACCCTTCCCTCTTGTACTTAGCCTTCATCCCTTCAACTTTGCGTCCTCTCCTTATTTGACTCCATCCACCCTTAGGCATTGATCTTAGACACACAACGTTGAAGTGATAGTGCTCAAACCAACTCTCAAAACTTTAAATTTTGAAACCCTAACTAACTAGCTAACCCTAACTAGGCTGACGTCATAGTTGGTTATTCCATCTTGACGCAGCAAATTTTGATAATAAGCAATTAAATGATGGTTAAAGGCATTTATTGAGTAAATGATTGATTGAATATATTGTTTGCTACATCATCTCAATAGTTATTGGTGAATAGATACTTTTCCATTACTGTATTGATAAAACGTTGATCTCATCAATATTTGTTGTTTCATATTGCTTATATATCGATGTCAGATAGTTGCATGAAGTACTAACCCATTGAGTTATAGCCTGCATATATATTGTATTGTTGTTGTCTTGTTCCGGGCAGGTGTTTCTCATCTGGGCATAAACTTCATTTATTGGCTAATTAGCCGGACTTTCTAACCTTGGTGGTAATCTGTGAGGAGGAACTTTTGCCTTGTCCTTTATACTTCAGCCTCTTCAAAACCCCAGATTACCGGGGACGTCTCCCCTGGGTTAACCTCCCTAAATAGAAAGAACCTCCCCATTGAGGTGACATTGGGTGGGGTAGATTCATGTTTCGCCAGTTTGGCCTCTATCCTTTAGCCTTTTTGACCTAGCTACAAACTGTGCGATAACAAGTGCCTTTGTAGAAGGCGAGCTGTACCCGTCATGGATGCAATTCTTTCCAAGCCCTTTATTGCCTTTATTTTTTCTTTTCTTCATTTGCTTTCTTCTTTTTATTTCAAGGACTAACTAGAGGACACTGCCTTAGCATGGTGACCAGAGCTGACAGCGTTACCCACAAGCACTTTCACAGAGATGATAAGGCTGGCTCATGATGAGACCCCCTATCCTCTTGGCTAGGTCTTGTTTTTTTTTTGTTTTTTTTCTTCGGGTCCCTCTTATTTCTTGCTGAGAGGCTTTTTATTGCCTTCTCAGGGATCCCTGGGCAAGGCATCTCTAGGTTTCATTTTTATGGCTTTTAACTTTTACCAGCTTCTTTTACCTTCTGGGCCTTTAGCCCCTTCTTCCCACGAGATAAGGTGCAACCCTACAAAAAGATCATCCTAATGCCCGGACTAGGGGAATGGGCAGATGAGTGGGGAGATAAGATGTAAAAGTGATGATATGATGGGAGCGGACGATGGCTCTTCAGAAATCCCCCCGGTGGCAAACCAAAACCTATGGGTACAAGCTTGCTAGGACACCCCGTCAGTCCCCCCAACCATGGTCAAGTGGGTCAATGTAAGATCCAAGCAGTCGTCAGAAATGAGAGGAATTTGATGCATATATCTAAAGGTTATAATGATCAAAAATGACACATACCATAATACCTGGACCAATTACCTCATGGAGCAAGAGTCTTCTCAGATGCAAGTCCAAGCCGAAGGTGATGGATGTTGTTGCTGCTGACAAGACAAGTCTGATGAAGGAGAAGAAAGATGGGCCCTCCAGGGCCATGCTTAGGTCAATCTTTCTCTCGGTACTCCATGTCTAGGACCTGTGGGCCTCGAGACATGATCTCCTAGTTATCCCTAGAAATCGGAGATAACATTTGGCTCCAACTCGGGGACATGTGCTCACTGTAGAGCACCTGAGAAGCTCAGCATCTCTGGCATAACCTGCAGACCTGCTCAAACTCGAAAAGGGCATCAGTAACAAAGGTGGGGTGGTATTGCCACCCCACAATATATATATATGTATACGACTGAAATAGACAATCAATATGCAAGTGAGGAAGCAAACTGTTATGAAATGCAAATGGTATAATACACAGAAAATGCCTACCTACCTATACTTACCTGTGGAGTCAGGTCCCACCACCTTGGTGGGGTTTGAGGAGGCGCCCGCTGATGGGTAATGGGCGCCTTCTCCCTTCCAAAGTTGACAGATAGTATGAGTTATCAACTGATTCCATTCCAACTTTGAAAGGTCCGAGCCATGACTGCGTGCTTCCCTTTACATTAGTTGGCTCTCCTTTCTGAGTATCCTACATCCATACCATATCTCCCTCCTTATAATTTCTGACTTTGTATTTGGCCGTTCCTTGAACAACCCTAGTGTACTGTACTGAGGGAGGTGGGTGGGCTTCTGCTGTAAAGACTTCTTGTTGGGACGGGCGGATTTGTACGTCATCTTCATTTTTCGTTTTTAATATCTTCACCGTCCCAACTTCCTTGTTCTTGAATTCATCTAGGAGTTGTTGGTATTCTTCTTTCTTGGGCCATTCGATCTGATCAAAGTCTTCTTCTATTGCAAAGGGCATGTCTTCTGGAGAATACTCTTGAAGAGTTTGTATCACATCATTCTGTGCTTTGTCATCATTTATGGGACGAACAATATCCTACATATGGTCCCCAATTATTGGCACATTAAGTAGACATCCCATCGTTCCATCTTTCAAAGGTAATCGCAAAAAGGTGAGGTCCATCTCAAGGGAACCGCCTATCATTGCGCCAAACTTCCTAGATAACAACATTCCCCACACATCTGGGACATCAACCACTATAATGTCAATGTGGATTGTTTTCTCGGGGTATTCTTTCAAGTGCACTTCAACATTTTCAACCACCCCATGCGTGGGTATTGCTTTAGATTCGAAACCACACACATTCCTGTAAGGCCTAGTGACCTTCAAACCCATTTGTTGCATGACTTTAAGAGACATCATGTTAGCACCAGCACCTGTATCTAGCATGCAATTGTTAAGATATTTGTTGTTCATTGTTAAAGTCATGAAGAAGGGGGAGTTTTCACCATACTGGACCCTGAAATGGTCAGCTTGCAACATAATAGGGGGGTCCATAGGTTCATCTGATCCCAAAAAGAAGGTATCAAAGCGTTCTTTGATGGATGGGATCTTGATTGCTTCTCTTAGGGGAATGTTCACATGCATCTTTGATAACGCTCCTTCAAAGTCAAAGTTAAGGTCAACCTTACCAGTCTTGGATGTCCTAGGAAGAAGAACCTCAAGAGGCGGGGTTTTTGGCTGATCAGCAGTGGGTTGTTTCGGATTCTTCCTCCTGTAAACCTGAACTTCTTATTTCTTTAACTTTTCTCGTGATTCCTGGTCCAAGTTGTTTATTATTGCCATCCTTGCCGCTCTGGCTGCTTCCCTCACGGCTTGTTGATGTTCTATATCTGTGATATTTATCTGAAGAAAGTTCATGAAGCAATCCAAATTGTTGACTTGTTGTTGGCTAGCGTTATAAGGACATTCATGCTCCCAATGTGCTTCACTACACTCCAGGCACCAAGGGTTTTCATCCACAACGTTTGTAGGGGCCAAGGTATTTGGAACT
>ML842176.1:0-17541 GCA_009831015.1 Picea engelmannii
TGAATTCATTGCCACAATCATTTTATACTTTGAAAATAATAACTTATGTTGAACAGAGAAAATTCATATTTTGAGATGGTTTTTGATGCATTGTAAGAAGAAATTAGAAGAATTGATGCAAGAACACCAACATTGGGGGATAAATTTCTTTCTATGCCAAAAGAAAGGGGAAACCCAATATTTTCCAATAGAGCCATGTTGAAAGAGTAACAAAAATTGGTACAAAAGAAACAAAACGAAACAATTTATGAAGTAATGTAAGGCCGCACTACATGCCAACAACAAGGTGGCAAGCAACCATAAAAATATAAGAACAAGAAAAATATAAGGTGCAATTTTTGTCATATGTTAGGGCTCATACAAAGAGACTATTCGAAGTGGAATATTTCATTGTTTCATCTTGTCGTATGTAGAAATCAACATGATCAAGATTTTGAAGTTGATATGGAGAACTCCAATGACTAAGATTTTTTCACTATATACTTATGAACGACATAGCACATGACAAGGAAATAAAAATTGCTCTAGATTTATTGCCATCTTTACATGAATATAATTATCTAGTTCGGAGATAAAAGCTGCCATAAAGTATATGAATTTGGAGAGTTGCGAGTCCCTATTGCTAATGGAGGAAGGAATATTCTGCAAGGAGTGTTGCACGTGCCAAATTTGGCAAGAGATTTGAAATCTATTGCAAAAATAATAGATTTTGGCTAGAATGTTAAATTCCACTTAAAAAATTGGCATAGTGAATAACCAAGCAAGGAATGTTCGCTTACATGCTCCTAAGAAGGTAATTTATATGTTTTAAAGTTAAATTTATAAGTTGCATAATCTATTATAGAAAATAGTTTATGGACTAGTGTCATTAGAGGTTTCTTCATGTGAATGCCAAAACTCTATTAGAAATGAAAAATAAAAGCATGGTAAATTGGATGATGAACCAAAAAAAATGATTATAATTTGGACTCATGAATATTGTGCAATTGACAAGAAAATTAGAAGGCACAATGTCTACACTAGAATGCGGGGTGCTAGATTTAGTGCAGAGTTATATTTGTCATCCTAAATATGTAGAATATGTATGTTGGATGATTTTTTTTAGAGATTTCCTTGATGCTTTTAGTAGAAAAACTTGTATTTATTAGTCTAAAATGGTTGGTGCATTTAATGTTTTTCCACAATTTCAAGAAATGGTTGAAAAGTAGTTGGAGCCCTCAAATTATTTTGCAAGAAATCTAGCATAATGAGGATCTCATGAGTCATAACCATGAGGGAAATCTAGTGCATGCTAGATTACCATCTTGAACAAGCAGGATCACATCTTAAACATCATCCCATCATGGGGGAAAGCTAGTGCATGCTAGCTTTCCCTCTTGCACAAGTAGGAGCACATTTCAAAAAACATCATCCCACCTTGGGGGAAAGCTAGTGCATGCTATATTTCCCTCTTGCACAAGCAGGGGCACATCTTGAACAACATCATCCTTCCGAGGGGGAAAGCTAGCACACCCTAGATTTCCCTCTTGCACAAGCAAGAGCGCATCACGAACAATATCATCCCACCATGGCGGAAAGTTAGTGCATTCTAGTTTTCCCTCTTGCGCAAGTAGGAGTGCATCTCGAACAACATCATCCCACCATTAGGCGTGTTAGTTATCCCTCTTGCACAAGCAAGAGTCCATCTTGAAAAACATCATCCCACCAGTGGGGAAAGCTAGCTCATTCTAGATTTCTCTCTTGCATAAGAATGAGCTCATCTCTGAAAACATCATCCCACCCTGGGGGAAGCTAGTGCGTGCTATCTTTCCCTCTTGCACAAGCACAAGCTCATCTTGGACAACATCATCCCACTCTAGGGGAATAATATCTTGTGCTAGTTTTCCCTAATGGGAAAACATGAGCTCATCTTAGACAACATCATCCCAGCGTTGCAGAAAGATAGCTCATACTATCTTTCCCTCTTGCACAAGCACAAGTACATCTCGAACAACATGATTTCACCATAGGAAAAAGATAACACAAGCTAGCTTTCCCTTTTTCATAAGCACAAGCGCAAACACATCTTTAAAAACATCACTCCAACCTAGGGTAAATCTAGCGTATGCTAGTTTTCCCTCTTGCACAGGCACTAGCGCATCTTGAAAATTATCCCACCATGTGGGTAAGACAGCATGTGCTAGCTTTCTCTCTTGCACAAACACATCTCAAACAACATCATTGCACCATTAAGTAAATCTAGTGTGTGTTAGCTTTCCCTCTTGCATAAGCACAAGTGCATCTTGAACAACATCATTCCACCATGGTGGAAAGCTAGCGCATGCTAGCTTTCTCTCTTGCACAAGCACAAGACCATCTCCGACAACATCATTCTAGTGTTTTTCATCTCGAACATCATCCTACCATGGGGGAAAGCTAGCGCGTTCTAGATTTCCCTCTTACACAAGAATATACACATCTCGAACAATATCATTCCACTGTGGGGGAAAGCTAGCATGTGCTAGCTTTCTCTCTTGCACAAGCACAAGCACATCTTGAAAAATATCATTCCTCCGTGGGGTAAAACCAATGCATACTAACTTTCAGTCTTGCAGAAGCATAAGAACATCTTGAATAACATCATTCCATTGTGGGGAAAAGCTAGTGTGTGCTATCTTTCCCACTTTCACAAACACAAGCACATCTCGAACAACATCATTCAAGCATGGAGGAAATCTTAAGCATGCTAAATTTCCCTCTTGCACAAGCACAAGCACATCTCAAACAACATCATTCCACCGATAAGGAAAGCTAGCGCATGTTAGCTTTCCCTCTTGCATAAGCACAAGTTTATCTCAAACAACATCATTCCACCATGGTGTAAAGCTAGCGCCTACTAGATTTATCTCTTGCACAAGAACAAGACCATCTTGAACAACATCATTCTAGTGTTGTGCATCTCGAACATCATCCTACCATGGGGAAAATCTACCGCATGCTAGCTTTCCCTCTTACATAGGCATATACACATCTCGAACAAGATCATTCCACTGTGGGGGAAGGCTAGCATGTGCAATATTTCTCTCTTGCACAAGAACAAGCACATCTCGAACAACATCATTCCTCCGTGGGATAAAACCAGTGCATGCTAACTTTAAGTCTTGCAGAAGCACAAGAACATATTGAATAACATCATTCCATTATGGGGAAAAGCTAGTGTTTGCTAGCTTTCCCTCTTTCACAAAAACAAGCACATCTCGAACACCATCATTCCAGCATGGAGGAAGGCTTGAACACGCTAAACTTCCCTCTTGGACAAGCACAAGCACATCTCAAACAACATCATTCCACCATTAAGGAAATCTAGTGCATGTTAGCTTTCCCTCTTGCACAAGCACAAGTGGATCTTGAACAACATCATTCCACCATGGTGGAAGGCTAACACCTACTAGCTTTCTCTCTTGCACAAGCACAAGACCACCTTGAACAACATCATTCCAGTGTTGTGCATCTCAAACATGACGCAGAGCGCGCCACCCAGGCACGTCCGCTCTCACAGGATCTTCTTCCTCTTGGCCCAAAGAACTCCAAGGTATTTCTATTTCCCTATCGGGAAATCTGCACCCACAACAATCTTTCCCCAAGGTCTTCCCTTTACCACTGGGAGATCAGCTAAATCTCGCTTCTCGCGAGTTCGTGAATCAAAGCCTCCAACTCTTCCTTTCCAATTTTGCGATACCCAAAATAGCGATACGGGTATAGCTCCTTTCTTTGTTAGTGTCCTCACCGCATGAAACCGTGGGCTAGACTTAAGTGTTAGCGCCTCTCACAACTTGCTCCTTCGAGAGTTTATGTGGTGAACTCTTGTGCCTCCCGTTGCGATCCTCTGAGACGCGATAGGTCAATGCTGAACTGACTCCTCCCTTGATGGATTTCACTACTCGCAACCTCACCGGTTGAACAGTCGAGTTTTTCACCCTCCTATTCCGTGAATCCCCGAGATGCGAGAATTCAACGGAAGGTTGAATTCTATCTCCAGGCAACGTGTGTCCACCCGTCAACTGTGCGGTCCCACCTTATGATCTGCCACGTGTCCACATGAACCTCGGCTCCTCGTCACTTCGCGACTCGTGAATCCTAACGCCAATACTTCGGGACTTCTCGCGGCGAGGTCCCGAGATGATCTTTTTGTGCCACCTGTACTCCACTCGCCGACTTCGTTATGGCCCACACTATCCTCCAGCTGTTGGGATATCACTTTCTCGCAATCTCGCGATCCCCGCGTCCAAACCCTCAGACCTTTTCTTACGAGGTCCCGATACAGGATCCCACATGCAGATTCAACGATCCTCCTACAATCTGGATCCAATGGTTATCCTCCTCTCGCGCCTCACGACCTCGCGACTTGGAGTACCCAATGTTTGGACTCTCAACCTGCGAACTCCTGAGTTCGCGAGATCTCTCAATCTATGCAACATGTCCTCCTCATATGGATGGCTACAAATCTATCGCCACTTCGCTTCTTGCGAAGTCGAATGACTTCCTTTTCTATCCTCAAATGTTCGAGTCTGCGAGATGAGAGAATCTCCTTACACGTGTCCTCCACGACGAACGACTCTGATCTTGTAGGGATATCACGTCTCGCGATATCGTTGTTTTTGTTGCACAACTTTTGGGGCTTCAACTCGCGAGTCCCTGATACATGATACCACTGGTAGATCTAATGGATCTTGTGACTCGAAATCGATGGCTCTGTCCCTCCTAAGCTTCAAACCCTTCGGACCTTTCCGCCGTAACCTCCTTGCACCTCTACAAGATCTGACGATCCTCGGAACTTCGTGAAATCTCCTCAGAGGATTTCAACCGTCTTTTCTTCCTTGGGTAACCCACGAAATGAAAAGAGTGTCTCTCCACAAGACTCCTTCGCCGCTTCGCCAACCTGCGACATTTCTCCCCGACTTCAAGTCGCACTTATCTACGCTGATCTTCAGCGACTCGGAGGCCTATCCTTCCTGATCTTTTCTAAATTACTTCAACCTCAACGAGGTTTTCTGCACGCACTCCTTGCGGCAAACCTGTGAACACTTCAACTGTTCGAGTTCCCTTTGACTCTGCACATGCCCGTAGCAACAGTCCTTCAATACTTCTGCTCAGTTTCACGACTGAGACTCTCCTTAGCCTGCGCACTCCTTGCACGGCTTTAACAATCCACTTTCACTTCTGAGTGCTTTGAGAACAAGAGTTTAACTCCTTGAGCTTTTTGTCAACGCACTCCTTGCAGACGACTTCAAGTGCACTCCTTGCAGGAACCCTCGCTCAAAAGAGAAACAATTGTAACTCACCTCACTTCCTCTCAGATTCCAATCTCAACACATGAAATCATATGCATAGCATCTCAAAACAATACATAATTGAGAACAAATGTTCATGAGCATATTATCAACACACACACAAAGAGAACACCAAACTATGAATCTGAATCAATTCTTTCTATTAATTCAAGATCTATACATGGATGTCTTCTACAAGTCTATGCTATTCTCCTATGCTCTCCCTACTCTGAATTATGATGGCTTCTCTCTATCTCTGTTACAATGAGAAATGAGGGTGTCTATATCCATTTTCCCTCCTGCACTCTAGAAATGTCTAATCTGGGAATTCAATTCTATCTACCTGCATTTACTACTATAAATGCCTCTGTCTATCTCAGACGAGACCGTATGGCTCAAGGTCTGATTACATTTTACTAAGTTATCTCAAACGAGAGCGTATGGCTCAAGGTCTGATTACATTTTACCAAGGCGCCTAAATTAAATGATCTCATTTATGTTTGCGCATCAACTTCAAGGGAAAATTTTAAAAATTCAAAAACTTGCACTGGACGTCTTCTAGCTGTCTTCTTGCTTCCACGTTGGCTTACTTGTCGTGAGGGATGCTCCTGCATCATACTCCCTCACTTGAAAATTTTCATAAGCTCCTGTCCATGAGCTCTTGCACGATATGTCCATGCTTCTGAATCTCTGCTTCAGTCTCCCAGCTGGCATCTTCAACTAGATGACCCTTCCACTTAACCAAATATTCAAAATATTCTTTCCTCCTGGTTTTCTTATCCACTCATTTGTTCAGTATCTGCTCCATCTATGGCTTCTCTACAACTGGCATCTGCTTCTGCCACTAGACCTCTGGTTGATCATCACCTTCTGCTCCTGCTTCATCAACTCTATATGGATATAAATCCGAAACATTAAATATCAGAGATATTCCAATGCCATCTGGTAAATCAATTTTATAAGCATTATGTCCCATTTTCTTCAAGATCTTGCATGGTCCAATTTTCTTCATCTTCAGCTTGTTGTATGTTCCTCTCGGGAACCTTTTTTTCCTCAAATGCACCAGAACCAGATCACCAACTTCAAACTGAAGTTGTCTTCGATGTTGATCTTCTCTGCACTTGTACTCCTGACTTGACTTCAACAGTCGATCCTTCACCTGGCTGTGAAGTTCCTTCATTGCTTCAGCGAATTCTCCTACACTAGCACTGCTAGTATCAGTCTGTCCTGAATCCCTCAATTCAGAAACCCCTCTCAGCTGCATTCCATATACAATCTGAAATGGACTTTTCCCTGTGCTCCGATTTACTGAGTCATTGTAAGAAAACTTTGCTTGCAGTAATATGCTATCCCAGCTGCTATGGTACTCTGTCACCAAGCTCCTCAACAAATCTCCTAGACTTCTATTGACTACTTCTATTTGTCCATCCGTCTGAGGATGATAAGTAGAACTAAACATCAAATTAGTTCCTAGATTCTTCCACAATGTTCTCCAGAAATGCCCTATGAATTTTGCGTCCATGTCTTAAACTATGCTTTTCGGCAATCCATGAAGTCTAACAATGTCCTTGAAAAACAAATTTGCGATGTGAGTCGCATCGCTGGTCTTCTGGCATGGGATAAAATGTGTCATTTTAGAAAACCTGTCAACTACCACAAAGATGGAATCAACACCTCTTTGTGTCCTCGATAATCCCAATATGAAGTCCATGCTAATCTCATCCCATGGCTTGTCTAGTATGGGCAATGGCTGATAAAATCCTACATTCTGCTTTCTCCCCTTTGAATGCTGGCAAATTCTACATCTGTCAACAAACTTCTTAACTTCTGACTTCATCCCTGGCCAAAAGTATGACTCGCTCAGCTTTGTAAATGTCTTATCATGACCAAAATGTCCTGCTAATCCACCACTGTGCTTCTCTTTCAACAAGTTTTCCCTCATGGAGCAATTTGGAATACACAGTTGATTGCCTTTGAACAACAATCCGCCCTGGATCACATACTCTATCCAATGGCTTCTGTCTCTAAGAACTGGATTCTCAGCTGCTTCGTAAGCTTCCTTAAAGTCTGAATCTTCTGCATACATGTCCTTAAGATCATCAAAGCCTATCGTCCGGACTTTGAACTCCTGCAACAACAAACACTTCCTGCTCAAAGCATCAGCAACTTTTTTAGCAGTACCAGAAATATGTTTTATCACAAAAGTGAAATTTTGCATGTATTCTACCCATTTAACATGCCTCTGATTCAACTTTTCCCATTGAGTCATAAATTGTAATGCATGGTTATCACTATATAAAATAAATTTGTTTGGAATCAAATAGTGCCTCCATTTATTCAATGCCTGGATGATGGCATAGAATTATTTATCATATGTGGAGTACTTTTCTTTTGCCTCATTCAGCTTCTCGCTGAAATATGCAATCGGCTTGTCCTCCTGACTTAAGATCGCTCCAATTGCAAACCCGCTTGCATCACATTTTACCTGAAATGTTTTCTGAAAATCTGGCAACACCAAAATCGGTTGCTCTATAATCTTTCGTTTCAATAAATTGAAACTCTTCTCAGCTTATTCAGTCTAGTGAAAAGATTTATGTCTTTTCTTCACTGTATCCATCATTGCTGCACTAATTCCACTAAAATTTCTAATGAATTTCCGGTAGAAACTAGCCAAACCATGAAAACTCCTCACCTCGAAAATATTTCTCGGTGATGGCCAATTCTTAATTACCTCCACCTTATCTGGATCCATCCTCAATTCATTTGCAGAAATAACAAACCCCAAATAAACGAGCTCTGTCTTCATGAATGAGGACTTCTTCATATTTATCAACAACTTCTCTTGCTATAATCTCTTCATCACAATAACCAAATGCTTCAAGTGTTCAGCCTTTGTCTTGCTGAAATACAATATGTCATCCAGATACATGATGAAAATTTTTCCGATAAAATCCTTCAGGACTTCATTCATCAACCTCATAAAGGTACTTGGTTCATTTGTCAAGCCAAATGGCATGACAAGCCATTCATACAAACCTTCGTTTGTCTTGAATGATGTTTTCCATTCGTCACCTTCTCTCATACGAATCTGATGATATCCACTCTTCAAATATATCTTTAAAAAAAAAATTCCCCCACTTAAGCAATCCATCAAATCATCCATCCTTGGCAATGAGAATCTATACCTGATAGTTATCTTGTTTATCGCCCTTGAATCAGTGCACATCCTCCAGCCTCCGTCTTTCTTCGGACTGAGTACTATTGGAACAACACATGGACTCAATCTTTCCCTGACCAAACCTTTGTCCAACAACTCCTGGACCTATCTTTTAAATTCTTCATTCTCCTGCGGCGTCAATCTGTACACAGCTTTGTTTGGTAAACTAGCTCCTGGTATGAGATCAATGTGATGGCTCACACTCCTCATCGGTGGTAACGAATGAGGTAATTCATCCACTACAATATCAACGAACTCTTCCAGCAGTTCTTGAACTTCTTCTGGTAAATCGTCCACCCTTGTACTAGTCAGAACAATTCTCGGTTTTCTGACCACAAAGAACTGTGAATCCTTCTTCTTCTTAACTTCTGTACGAAGTTCCTTCCCACTCATGAGAAGTGCTGTGTTTTTTACCTCCGGATTCATCTCCTTATCTTCAATTGGACACAACATATGAGTTCTCCCATTCCTCTCCAGGGTATATGTATTCATCCTCCCATCATGAATTACATTTCTATCATATTGCCATGGTCTGCCTAGCAATAAATGACAGACATCCATAGGAATAACATCACATAAAATCCTATCATTATATCCTCCTATCTTAATGTCAACTAAGCATTGTTTAGTGACATTTACCTGATGTCCCTTTGTATCCATGAAACTTTGTATGGACTCAGGTGATCAGTTGTCTCCATCTCCAGCTTTTCTACCATCTTGGTTGAAACGAGATTATCGGTGCTTCCACTGTCCAGGATGACCTTGCACACTCTATCCTTGGTCTTGAAAGAAGTCCTAAAAAGATTGTTCCTTTGCGCTAAATTCTCCATCTCTTTCTCTGGCGTCAAAAGGACCTTTCGCATCACTAGCGATCTTCTGCCTTCAGTGTACTCTGCCTCAACATCTCGCCTCTGTGCCTTGACAATGTGAGTCTCTCCAGTTCCTTTCCCTTTCTCTGGACATTTGAATGACTTGTGCCCATTTTTTCCACATGTGAAGCATGTGATTACTCCACCTCTTCCCCTTCCTCTACCTCTGGTACGAGGAAACCTATTATTATCAACATATCCTCCACTCTGCTCAGTATGCTGTTCTTTTTGCTCAACATATCGCCCTCACTGTGAACTTCCACCTCTCTCTGTCTGAGTCTGAGGTTTCTTCCAGTCATCCTTGGGCTTCTGGTATTTATCTTGGGCAACTGATTTTCCTTTGGGCTGACTTCTGCCTCTGCCTCACTGACTTTGTTTACATCTCAACTTCTCCTCAGCATTCAAAGCCAATTGGTAAGCATCCTCCACTGTCCGGATGGTCGCCAAATTTAGTTCATCATGAATTTCATACCTCAGGCCATTCATATACCTAGCCACCTTTTCATCATTTCTTTCGTGATGACCTGCCCTGATATTCAACCTGTAAAATTCCTCAATATACTCCTTCACTGTCATCAGTTTCTGTCTCAGGTTCTGCATCCTCCTGAACAGAGAAATTTGATAGTCCCTGGGAATGAATTTGGCCTTCATCTTTGCAATCATCCTGTCCCAGCTCTTAATCTTCTGTTTTCCTTGGCAACGCCTGTCAGCTTGCAGTTCATCCCACCACAAGGCTACATGTCCCTTTAATATTGTGACAACATGTATGACCTTCTTATCATCTTCGATATCTTCATAATCAAAGTAAGTATCAAGATCTCTAATCCAGTCTAGCAGCTCTTCTGCATGCAAACTCCCTTCATAAGATGGAATGTCCATCTTTGTTCTCGAACTCATCCGAGCGATAACCTTAATTAAACGCTCATTGGCTACATCTTCTGCTGGGATTTCTTCTCCTCCACGTCCAGCATCCTCTTCATCTTCGGATTCACTGGCATCTCCTACATCAGCTTTGCATCTCTGTGATGTCTCCATGTCCTCCATTCTGGCACGAAGATTTCGTATTTCTCTCTCCATGTCTGGATTCTGTCCTTGCCTACCTCTTTCTCTAGACATTTCTCTTTCCCTAGAAAATTCCCTTTCCTCCTCTGGATCGGGTGATCGTCTACCTCTTCTCCTTGGCGGCATGGTGAATTTTCCTTGTCCTTTGCTATAGAAAGAAAATAATCTTTTCTATGCTCTGATACCACTTGATGCAGAGCGTGCCACCTAGGCACGTCCGCTCTCACAGGATCTTCTTCCTCTCAGCCCAAAGAACTCCAAGGTTCTTGTATTTCCCTATCGGGAAATCTGCACCCACAACAATATTTCCTCGAGGTCTCCCCTTTACCACCGGGAGATCAGCTAAATCTCGCTTCTCGCGAGTTTGTGAATCAAAGCCTCCAACTCTTCCTTTCCAATTTTGCGATACCCAAAATAGCGATACGGGTATAGCTCCTTTATTTGTTAGTGTCCTCACCGCATGCAACTGTGGGCTAGACTTAAGTGTTAGCGCCTCTCGCAACTCGCTCCTTCGGGAGTTTATGCGGCGAACTCTTGTGCCTCCCACTGCGATCCTCTGAGACGTGATAGGTCAACACTGAACTGACTCCTCCCTCGACGGATTGCACGACTCACAACCTCGCAACCTCACAACCTCACCAGTTGAACCGTCGAGTTTTTCACCCTCCTATTCCGCGAATCCCCGAGATGTGAGAATTCAACGAAAGGTTGACTTCTATCTCCAGGCAACGTGTGTCCACCCGTTGGCCATGCGGTCCCACCTTATGCTCTGCCACGCGTCCACACGAACCTCAACTCCTTGGCACTTCGCGAATCGCAAATCCTAACGCCAATACTTCGGGACTTCTCGCGGCGAGGTCCCGATATGATCTTTTTGTGCCACCTGTACTCCACTCGTAGACTTCGCTATGGCCCAAACTATCCTCCAACTATCGGGATATCTCTTTCTCACAATATCGCGATCCCCACATCCAAACCCTCAAACCTTTTCTTACGAGGTCCCGATACACGATCCCATGTGCAGATTCAACGATCCTCCTACAATCTGGATCCAACGGTTATCCTCCTCTCGTGCCACCTGTCCTCCTCAGATGGACGGCTACAAATCTCTTGCCACTTCACTGCTCGCGAAGTCGAATGACTTCCTTTTTTGTCCTCAAATGTCTGAGTCTGCGAGATGAGAGAATCTCCTTACATGTGTCCTCCATGACGAATGGCTCTGATCTTGTAGGGATATCGCGTCTCGCGATATCGTTGTTCTTGTTGCACAACTTTTGGGGCTTCAACTCGTGATTCCCCGATACATGATACCACGGGTAGATCAAACAACTCTTGTGACTCGAAATCGACGGCTCTGTGCCTCTTGAGCTTCAAACCCTTCGGACCTTTCCGCCGTAACCTCCTTGCACCTATGCAAGATCTAATGATCCTCTAAATTTCATGAAATCTGCTCAGAGGATTTCGACCGTCCGTTCTTCCTTGGGTAATCCATGAAATGAAAAGAGTGTCTCTCCATGAGACTCCTTCGTCGCTTTTCCAACCTGCGACGTTTCTCCCCGACTTCAAGTCGCACTTATCTATGCTGATCTTCAGCAACTCGGAGGCCTATCCTTCCTGATCTTTTCTACATTAATTCAACCTCAATGAGTTTTTCTGCACGCACTCCTTGCGGCAAACCTGCAAACACTTCAACTGTTTGAGTTCCCTTTGATTCTGCACATTCCCGTAGCAACAGTCCTTCAATACTTCTGCTCAGTTTCATGACTGAGACTCTCCTTAGCCTGCGCACTCCTTGCACGGCTTTAACAATCCACTTTCACTTCTGAGTGCTTTGAGAACAAGAGTTTAACTCCCTGAGCTTTCTGTCAACGCACTCCTTGCAGACGACTTCAACTGCACTCCTTGCAGGAACCCTCGCTCAAAAGAGAAACAATTGTAACTCACCTCACTTCCTCTCAGATTCCAATCTCAACACATGAAATCATATGCACAACATCTCAAAACAATACATAGCCGAGAACAAATGTTCATGAGCATATTATCAACACACACACAGAGAGAACACCAAACCATGAATCTGAATAAATTCTTTCTATTAATTCAAGATCTATACATGGATGTCTTCTACAAGTCTCTGTTATTCTCCTATGCTCTCCCTACTCTGAATTATGCTGGCTTCTCTCTATCTCCATTACAATGAGAAATGAGGGTGTCTATATCCGTTTTCCCTCCTGCGCTCAAGAACTGTCTGATCTGGGAATTCAATTCTATCTACCTGCATTTACTACTATAAATGCCTCTGTCTATCTCAGACGAGAGCGTATGGCTCAAGGTCTGTTTACATTTTACCAAGCTATCTCAGACGAGAGCATATGGCTCGAGGTCTGATTACATTTTAGCAAGGAGCCTAAATTAAATGATCTCATTTATGTTTGCACATCAACTTCAAGGGAAAATTTTAAAAATTCAAAAACTTGCGCTGGACATCTTCCAGCTGTCTTCTTTCTTCCACGTTGGCTTGCTTGTCGTGAGGGATGCTTCTGCATCATATCATCCTACCATGGGGAAAAGCTAGTGCGTTCTAGATTTCCCTCTTACATAAGCATATACACATCTCGAACAATATCATTACACTATGGGGGAAGGCTAGCGTGTGCTATCTTTCTCTCTTGCACAAGCACAGGCGCATCTCAAAAAACATCATTCCTCTGTGGGGTAAAACTAGTGCATGCTAACTTTTAGTCTTGCAGAAGCACAAGCACATATTGAATAACATCATTCCATTGTGGGGAAAAGCTACCCTGTGCTAGCATTCCCTCTTTCAAAAACACAAGCACATCTCCAACAACATCATTCTAGCATGGAGGAATGCTTGCACATGCTAAAATTCCCTCTTGCACAAGCACATTCAAATCTCAAACAACATCAGTCCACCATTAAGGAAAGCTAGTGCATGTTAGTTTTACCTCTTGCATATGCACAAGTGCATATCGAAGAACATCATTCCACAATGGGGGAAAGCTAGCATGTGCTATCTTTCCCTCTTACACAAGCAAAAGTGCATTTTGAACAACATCATTCCAGTGTTGGGGAAATCTAGCGCATGCACATATCGAACATCATCCTACCATGGGGGAAAGCTAGCATGTGCTAGCTTTACCTCTTACACAAGTATATACACGTCTCGAAAAATATCATTCCACTATGGGGGAAAGCTAGCGTGTGCTAGCTTTCTCTATTGCACAAAAACAAGCGCATCTCAAACAACATCATTCCTTCGTGGGGTAAAACTAGTGCATGATAACTTTTAGTCTTGTAGAGGCACAAGCACATCCTGAATAACATCATTCCATTGTGGGGAAAAGATAGCATGTGTTAGCTTTCCCTCTTTCACAAACACAAGCACATCTCGAACAACATCATTCTAGCATGGAGTAAGGCTTGAACATGTGATACTTCCCTCTTGTACAAGCACAAACACATCTCAAACAACATCATTCCACCGTTAAGGAAAGATAGTGTGTGTTAGCCTTCCCTCTTGCATAAGCACAAGTGCATCTCGAATAACATCATTCCATTGTGGGGAAAAGCTACCCTATGCTAGCTTTCCCTTTTTCACAAACACAAGCACATCTCCAACAACATCATTCTAGCATGGAGGAATGCTTGCACATGCTAAACTTCCCTCTTGCACAAGCACAATCAAATCTCAAACAACATCAGTCCACCATTAAGGATAGCTAGTGCGTGTTAGTTTTACCTCTTGCATAAGTACAAGTGCATATCGAACAACATCATTCCACAATGGGGGAAAGCTAGCACGTGCTATATTTCCCTCTTACACAAGCACAAATGCGTTTTGAACAACATCATTCCAGTGTTGGGGAAAGCTAGTGCATGCTAGATTTCCCTCTTGCACAAGCACAAGCGCATCTCAAACATCATCCTACCATGGGGGAAAGCTAGCATGTCTCTTACACAAGCATATACACATCTCGAACAAGATCATTCAACTCTGGGGGAAGGCTAGCATGTGTTATCTTTCTCTCTTGCACAAGCGCATCTTGAACAACATCATTCCTCTATGGGGTAAAACTAGTGCATGCTAACTTTCAGTCTTGCAGAAGCACAAGCACATATTGAATAACATCATTCCATTGTGGGGAAAAGATAGCCTGTGCTAGCTTTACCTCTTTCACAAACACAAGCACATATCGAACAACATCATTCTAGCATGGAGGAAAGCTTGCACAAGCTAAACTTCCCTTTCGTACAAGCACAAACACGTCTCAAACAACATCATTCCACCGTTAAGGAAAGCTAGCGTGTGTTAGATTTCCCTCTTGCATAAGAACAAGTTCATCTCAAACAACATCATTCTACCATGGGGGAAATCTAGCGTGTGCTAGCTTTCCCTCTTACACAAGCACAAGCTCATCTCGAACAACATCATTTCAGTTTTGGGGAAAGCTAGTGCATGCTAGCTTTCCCTCTTGTACAAGCACAAGTGCATCTCGAACATCATCCTACCATGGGGGAAAGCTAGTATGTCTCTTACACAAGCATATACACATCTCTAACAAGATCATTCCACTGTGGGCGAAAGCTAGCATGTGCTAGCTTTCTCTCTTGCACAAGCACAAGCGCATCTCGAACAACATCATTCCTCCATGGGGTAAAACTAGTGCATGCTAACTTTCAATCTTGCAGAAGCACAAGCACGTCTTGAATAATATCATTCCATTGTGGGGAAAATCCACCCTATGCTAGCTTTCCCTCTTTCACAAACAGAACCACATCTCCAACAACATCATTCTAGCATGGAGGAATGCTTGCACATGCTAAACTTCCCTCTTGCACAAGAACAATCAAATCTCAAACAACATCAGTCCACCGTTAAGGAAAGCTAGCGCATGTTAGCTTTCCCTCTTGCATAAACACAAGTTCATCTCAAACAACATCATTCTACCATGGGGGAAATGTAGCACGTGCTATCTTTCCCTCTTACACAAACACAAGCGCATCTCGAACAACATCATTCCAGTGTTGGTGAAAGCTAGCGCATGCTAGATTTCCCTCTTGCACAAGCACAAACGCATCTCAAACATCATCCTACCATGGGGGAAAGCTAGCATGTGCTAGATTTCCCTCTTACACAAGCATATACACATCTCGAGCAAGATCATTCCACTATGGGGGAAAGCTAGCATGTGCTAACTTTCTCTCCTGCACAAGCACAAGCACATCTCGAACAACATCATTCCTTCGTGGGGTAAAACTAGTGCATGCTAACTTTCAGTCTTGTAAAGGCACAAGAACATCTTGAATAACATCATTCCATTATGGGGAAAAGCTAGTGTGTGTTAGATTTCCCTCTTATTGGTTATGGAGCTTGATTATCTTCATGATTCATAGGTCCTTGCTTTTAGCCGTGTTTATACCCCATGAAGTATTTACACCCCAGAAGTATGTACACTCTTCCACGTGGGGGAGTGAAGAGGGGGGGTACCCCCTCTGCGGGGTCCGGGGGGCCTAACCCCCCGGCTAGGGGGTCTGGGGGCAAGCGGGCCCCCAGCGGGGGTTCGGGGGCAAAGCCCCCAAATAAAAAATTGCCTTGTAAAAGTATATTGTAATTTCATTGTAAATCTGGACAGTTTATTATAAGGTCATAGATCTAACGGTAGAGATTATGTTAGGGTTTTTTCCATAGAAGGAAACCCTCTTTTATGAGGGAAATTTATCGCGACTATGAAGGTTGGGCAAGTATTGTATTCCGAGAGAGGAGACTGTGAGAGAAAGAAGAGGAATTTACAGTGGGTTTTGCTGTAGGTTGTATACCTTCATTTGCTAGATAATAATAAAGAAAGGACCTGGCAATTTCTCTGGTGGACGTAGCCCACACTGGGTGAACCACGTAAATCTGTGTCTCTCTTGTATTCTGTGTCTTCTATGTTTTGTTTTTGCATTTGTTTTATTTTATTGCTCCGCGGTCCTGTTTTTCTAACAACTGGTATTAGAGCATAAGGTAACTCGTAGGAAAAGAGGGTTCCTGGTTCAAGTGGGAGCAATGTCGGAAGATGGAAAGTTTAGGGTCGAGAAATTTAATGGCCAAAACTACCAGTTATGGAAGATGCATATGGAAGACTGTTTATATCAGAAGGATCTATTCCTACCATTGAGCAGAGTAGCAAAGAAGCCGATAGCCATGAAGGACGAAGAATGGGAGATTCTTGACAGAAAGGCTCTAGGAATGATATGACCTAGCCTGGCAGCGTCAGTGGCTTTCAATATTTCGAAATAAAAGACAACGAAGGGTTTGATGGACGCGTTGGCCAAATTGTATGAAAAACCCTCGGCGTCAAATAAGGTATTTCTAATGAAGAGATTATTTAATATGAATATGTCAGAAGGTGGGTCTGTTGCAGATCATTTAAATGAATTTAATACGGTTACTAATCAATTAAGTTCTATAAAAGTGGACTTTGATGATGAGATTAGGGCTCTTCTAATCTTGTGCTCATTTCCAGAAAGCTAGAATGCCTTGGTCATGGATGTAAGTAACTATGTCTCTGGTTCAAATACTTTAAAATTTGATGATGTTATTGGTGTTATCCTTAGTGAGGAAATGCGACGGAAAAGCACAGGTGAGACATCAAGAAATGCATTGAACATGGAGAACAGGGGAAGACAAAAGGATAGAGGAAAGGGCTCAGGAAACCGCGGAAATTATAGGAAGGGAAAATCCAAATCCAGACTTGGAAAGATAGAGTGTTGGAATTGTGGGAAGAAATAACATCTGAAGAAAGACTGCAGAGCTCCAAAGAAACAAAGAGATGGACAGCAGGAGAAAAATCAGGAAGCAAATGTAACAGGTGATGTGTTACAAGATGCTTTGATTCTTTTTGTAGATAATATTTCTGAGACTTGGGTAGTAGATTCAAGAGCTTCATTTCATGCCACACCCCATAGGAAACATTTTCTAGATTATGTTCAAGGTGATTTTGGACAGGTTCATTTGGGTGATTATAAACCATGCAAAATTGTTGGAATGGGAAAGGTAAAAATAAAGCAACGAAATGGAAAC
>ML842177.1:0-10875 GCA_009831015.1 Picea engelmannii
TTGTATATGAGAAATTAATGATATTTAATGCATTGATTAATTTGAGGATTGATTATTTTCATTAGATGCTATGATGTTCCAGTGTTTATTGACAAAGTAAGATTATATGCCATCGTCATTATTGCAAACATTGACTTCGTCAATATTTACTGTTGTTTATGCTCATGTATATTAAATGTTGATAGTCATTGATCTATGAAGTACTAACCATTATTGCATGTACTAGTTTCATTGTTGTCTTGTCTCGCAAGCAGGTGCCTTCTCTATGGTTATTCTTCAATTGACTATCTTCTTGGCGGTAATCTGTGAAGGGGAAACTAGCCTTAATCCTTTGAGCCTTTTCCTTTCAAAACCCCAGATTGCCAGGGACGTCTCCCTTGGGCTTAACCACCCTATATAGAAGGGACCTCCCCATTGTGGTGACATTGGGTGGGGTAGGTCCCTGTTACGCCAGTTTGACTTTTATCCTATAGCCTTGTAACCTCAAATACAAACTGAGCGTTAATAGGGATTCCAATTCTACATACAGATCAACAAGGTATATGTTGTTTGTTTCTCTTTTTGTTGTAGGCTCCAGTGTTGCAGTCATCTTTGTTTCAGCTTCCTGGCTGAAAATTTTGAGCCATTCTTCTGAATGCTCTTCTCCTTCTGCTAGGCTAGACATCAATGTTTGCTCCATTTCTTCCTCTTCTCCTTGGGAAACTTTTGATATCTTCTCTTTCATAATGACAGTCACCACTTGTTGTCCTTCTCCTATTGTTGCATCAACAAAACATGCTCTGGCCTCAACTGGGCTATCTGGTAGGAATATCCGAATTCCCCCAATAATCAGAATGCTCCTCTGATCCTCCTCTTGGATGGTGAGAGTATTTAACTTCTCATAATCTTCATTCACATTGTCAGAAAATCCACATGAATCTTTATCCATCGACACTCCTTCCTGATATGAACTCTCAATAGAGTCTGTGAGACTCTCAGACAGTCTCATCTCTTTCCCCCTACCCACCTGGCAGTTTGGGACTTCTCTTATGCCCACCTGGTAGAATATGAGATCAACTGATCCCATCTCATTTCCCACCTTTCAATTTGAAATTTCAGCACTACTCTTCTGGCGATATACGAGACCTTCCACTGATCTCTTTCCATTGCCCACCTGGCAACTTGAAAGTCCATTTTTTCCCACCTAGCAGTTTATGAAATGCTCTGTTAGTATCATATCATTTCCCACTTGGAAATATGAATTTCCACTATTGTCCTCCTCACAGTCTATGAGATCCTCCAATGATCTCATTTCATTGTCCACCTGGCAATTTGAAAATTCATCTATGCCCTCCTGGAATTTTATGAAATCTATATCTTATCTCACCTCCTCCTCGTCAATGAGGTTCCTTCTAGTTTCTGGTCCAGAGATGTGAACCACTTCCTCTTCATCTCTGATCCTTTCGACATACCTTAACCACCTCTTTAACAACTGTTGTTGTCCTTTGGCCAAAAATTTCTTAACTGGCCACTTCCCCTTCTTATTCATGGGCCACTCATACACCCAATGCGCTTTAGCATCTCACTGCATTTTTATTGTCAACTGATCCATCCTTTCTCTTATTTCATTGAGCTCCAAATCCATCTATGGATTTATTTTCTTCTTGCAACCTTCTCTTCGACCACACTCACGGCCTTCAGTAGCCATTTTCACCTTCTACTTACCCTCCTACAAAACCTATGGATCACTCTACATCTTTGAGCATCTCCATCTTCTCTCACAGCTCACTTGGTTGTTTAAAATTTTGTTGGTGTCATGCACGTGCAACAACCTTCTTACAGAGCATCAACATTTTTCCTTCCTTTCACCCATTGTCTACAGGCAAATTTCAACTTCTGATACCACTTGATGTTATTGGATTATTCCTTTCACTGTATCTCCCTTTGCATGTTGTCTACAAGAAAAATTATGGCATCCTGCTCTTTCTCTTTCGCCTGAAATCTACAAAATAAATTCAAGCTCTGTCTCCTTTTTCCTGAAATCTACGGACAAAAATATCATCTCTGATACCACTTGATCCAGACCCCCCCTTCTCTCCCAAGAGTTGCATGACCTCTTGGTCTAGGATCGATGAAGAAACTGAGTCAGATCGACTCTTTTAGTCTCTTCTAGACCCCAATCCCACTTACACAAGTCCATCCTCCAAATGCACAGGTCGTATGAGACTTGTTTGCACCAGAAGTCACCTCTCGATTGTGGCAGAGGTAATCCAAGTACCCATTAGTTTGTATGTCACAATGAAAAAATTTAAGGGTGGTCTAATGGACACAGTCTCAATATTATATCATTCTAACTCAGAAAACTGGGTTGGCACGCATAGGCAAGTGAGGTCTTGATCTAACTTCAGTCAGTAAATTTCAGTATGGTGGTGAGTAGGGGGAAGAATTTGAGGAGAATGAAATGGTCTATTGTGGACATCCAATTTTCTAGGAGCCTAAGGAGGAAAAGCTTCAAATACAAGATCCTCTTGAATTCAGAATTTCAAGAAACTGAAACTGTTATGACAGTACTGCAATCAAACATACATTACAATACAGTCACAACGACCTGACTGGATCATCCATGCTCGAGCTCTCAGCATCAGAGGAAAAAGAGAACACAATAAATTGGTTAAAACTGGTTGTAACGTCACCGTGATCAAACCTCCATCACAAAAACACAACTACCCTCAACTGGATCCTCCATGCCCAAGTGTTTTAACGCAACAATTACACAAAGATGAAAGGAAACTGACTTTCATTAAACAAGAAGTCTCAAATACATATCATAACTAGAAAACCATAGGCTTTGCTAAAAAATTACAAATCGGGAGCTTAGCTCAACCATCGACACTTACAAAATATAAAACTTGAGTATATATACTTAGAACTACTAACGTCCCCCAGGGACGCAATTGGACCCTTGCATTCAAAGCTTTGTGTTTCTTCTCCTTCTGTCAAACTGCACAGGCTTTCCTTTGTCAGACGCAAATATAAGAGCCTGCCTCCATGACCAATGCTTCCATGCTTCCTATTTATGGTTGAAACGAGGTTTCAACCACCTTCTTCGGCTTCATTAACTACCCTTATTGGGATCGGGACAATCCCATACATCCATGAATGCTCTTAGGCAGGGCTCCTGACTTGTTGAGTTAAACTTGGCACCTTGAAACCATGTTTCCTTCCTCTGTTGTTAATACAAATGCTCTCAACCCCTTTGGCATGGCTCTTTTCAACCACCCCATGTGACTGCGAGCCGTGACCTCACGCTTGTCCCAGATGATGTTTCGGGGTTTCTCATTTTAGGAGTTTTCACCCCATCTTGGCTTCAATATCGTCATGCCCGAAATCGTGAAACGGTCACTGAGATCAGTGGTCAGACTCGCTTCAAAATTGACAACCACGATCATTCCCTTGACAATACAAAATGTCGACTATGAGACAAGCGCTAGCCCCTTTTCTTGGACCTACTTCCTTTGTGACCAGGCGCTAGGACCATGGGCCCGATATCGGGAATCGGGATTTCGCATTTCAGGGCTTTGGGAGATGGGTGCACTTGGCGACAAGAACCCCGAACTCCCGATTCTCAAAATCGTCGAATTCAAATCAACGACCCTATGCTTCTCACAAACAGACGGCCTAGATCTTCCCCTTCACGAATCGGGATTTCACGATCCTTGATACATAATCTCTCAACATTTGAAATCTCGATTCTCATGCTCACTTGATTCCATATAAGACCACTCTTAGTGCTTCAGCCTGCAATAATGAAGACTTGGACGACGCAACTAGGACTTGGGAAAAACCAAAGACTTGGTAATAGAGGCAAAAATATAAGTAATCGATCATAGGGGGAACAAAAAATATCGGGGTCAATATCTCTAAGGAAAACTTCAACAAGGAAAACCACTCGACCAAAGGATGAAAGTAAGCAACAAAGGAAAATATACGTCGGGAGGATAAATTTATCATAGGGTCTGCACAAAAGGGGGGGAAAGACAGGCAAAATCACAGACCTAGTCCAAAATCACCATCCACCAGAACATGACAAGCTTAATCGCTAACATTTGGCTTCATGGGGGATGGCATTCTCCCTGCGAGCTGCCAAGAACGCATAGCTCCAGTGCCTTTCTTTGGGTTGTGGAGTCTTCTATTTAAAACAATAATAAACATAAAATACGAACAATATTTACAATGGTGGGATGTTGACTACGACTTTTAAACAAAAAACCTTTTCAAGAAGTGCCCATTTACAGGGCCAGCAAAAACTTCACCACCCTCCAGATTCTGCAACCTATAAGTATTATTGGGAAATGTCTTAGAAATATTGAAGGGTCTAATCCAAAGGGCCTCAAATTTACCATGTTTTCCCTTGTCTTGTCTGGGTGCATCCCATTTGAGCACTACCTTTCCCAGCCAGAAATCCTCTTTTCTTCTCTCCCTGTCAAAGGCCTACTTTATTTTTTGTTGATGGTCATGTGCTATGTCCATCACTTTCTCTATCGTCTGTTGTACTTCTACTAGCTGATGAATCCTCCTGATCATATCATCGGGCTCTTCCTAGTAGTCTTGGATTTGCTACTAGCAAGGCGAGCTGAGAGGGAAAAATTTCTTCAGTGCCATATACAAGCTAGAAAGGAGAGATGCCCAGGGACCGTTTAGTTGTCACTCTATCATCCCACAAAGCAAATTTGAGCTTTGAATCCCATGCTTTCTTGTTGTCCTCTAACAATATTTTGATGATTTTGATGAGGCTTTTGTTAGAGGACTCTGCTAATCCATTGCCTTGTGGATAGTAGGGGTTAGAGTGGATCAACACAATTCTGAACTGCTCACAGAATCGGATCAATGGTTCAGCTTTAAAAGATACAGTGTTATCAGTGACAATTCTACTCGCACAACCAAACCTTACTATGATATCCTCCAAAAAGTTGATGATTACCTTGTGGGACTCGCTCCTTGTGGGGATAACTTCTATCCACATGGTAAAATAATATGTGGTCGTCAGGATCCATCCATGCTGACCGCTGGATGTAGGACAAATCTCCCCAATGAATTCTAGGCTCCACTGTTGGAAGGGCCTTGAAGCAAACAGAGGTTTCAATGGCAGGGGATTTAGTTGCTGCTTTCCTAAGAATTTATGACATTTATCACAAGCTATGACTTTTGTGAAAACATCAGTGAACAAAGTGGGCCAGAAATAACCATCCCTGAGAATATTATGAGCCTTCATTTTCCAGAAGTGATGCCCCCCACACGAACTGTCATGAAATTCCGACATAATCCTTTGTGCTTCGTGTGGGTCTAAACATCTTAGAAGTACCCCCAGGGGGTCTTTCCAATATAAATTTTTACCAACAAGGAAGTATTTAATGGATTTGAGCTTTAAAGTTCTTGCCTTTTTCCTTTGCATGCCATCGGGGGGGCGCAACTCTTGTATAAAATATATGACATCCTTGTACCAAGGGCATCCTGCTAATGGGGGGTCTTCCTGAGAATTTGTATCATATGGTTCAACCTGTTGATTTTCTGAGAATTCATTGATGAATCTTACCCCCATGGCTTTGTAATTAGATTCGTCCAGTAATATGGATAAACCTTGACCTTTAATTGATTTGGTGGGATTTATCTCCAGGTCAAATTCGAGGATTTTGGCAATCCATCTACTCCTCCTTCCATCTATGTCCGGCTGAATGAGAATTTCCTTAACATCAGTTGAAGGGATATATGTAGTTATTTTTTACTATAGGACATAGACTCTGAAAGCCTTGAGAGCTTTAACCAAATCGTAGGCCTACTTTTCCATCATGTCATATTTTACCTTAGCATCTCTCAATGCCTGACTAAAAAAGGAGATGGAATGCTCCAACCCTTCAACATTCCTCTTTAACAGAACAATCACTACAGTGTCAAATGAAGCAAATGAGAAAAGAAACAAATCCTTTGAGTAATCGAGACTGATAAGCATGGGTTCCTCAGTCAAGGCCTTCTTTATCATATCAAAGGAATTTCGAGACTCAATATTCCATTTAACTTCATTTCCCTTCCTCAGCATGGTTGTTATAATCTTTTCCATCTCAGCAAAATTGGAAACGAACCTCCTCAGAAAATTATTTTTTCCCAGGAAAGATTGGACTTCTTTCTTAGATCTTGGGAGTGACAAGGTTTGAATTGCTTCAACTCAAATGGGATCAATATTGACTCCTTCGACTGATAATATGTGGCCTAGCAACTTTCCCTCCTTCATGGCAAACAAAGATTTTTTGGGATTTAAGGAGAGACCAAACTTTTTTCATTTCAGGAACACCCTTCTCAAATGCTCATAGTGCTCTCTATCAGACCTGGAGAAAACTGTAATGTCATCTAGATAGATGACCATGAACTTTTCCCTTTCTCCAATGAAAGATATATCTGTGGCTCGCTGAAAGGTCGTCCCTGCGTTCATCAATCCAAAGGGCATTTTGGCATACATGAACGTACCCCAAGGAGTGGTGAAGACCATTTTTTCTCTGTCCTTAGGTAGGACTGACATCTCATTGTAGCCTGAAAATCCATCAATCATGGATATCCTTGATGCTCCAATTACCCTTTGTAATATGTGTTCCATTTTCTGCAAGGGGTAGTTGTCTTTCTTTGAGCTCCTATTCAGGTTTCTAAAATCGACACAAAGTCTGATTTCCCCACTCTTCTTCCTTACTGAGACTAGGTTGGCCACCCACTCTAAATATCTCAAGGGTACGATGATTTGGGAATCCAGTAGCTTCTTTACCTCTCTTTCCATGATAGGCAGTAGCATAGGGTTTATCTGTCTTAATTTCTACCTAAATGGTTTGGCCTCCTCTTTCAATGGAATCTTATGCTCAATGACAACCGTTTCATATGTTTTGAGGTCTTCATAGGTCCAATAAAAAACATCAGCAAATTCCTTTAATAACTCAGCATACTCGACCCTCTTCTTTCTTGTCAATCTACTTGACAATTTGAAAAAATTTGGCTCCTTCTCAGTGCCAATGTTGCACTCAGCCACACCAGCATCACCATTTTATATTTTACCCTTCGTTGCCACATCATTTTTGTCAAATAATATTTCCAAAGGAACCAGTCCTTTTGGAATGTGATTACTGGGAAACTCAACAATATGATGGTCAACAATTTCGTTCAGAAACGCACCAGTATGAGGATTTATTTCAAGATCAGGATCTTGATCAATATGTAATGCTGAAATCTCGTCAATAGTCTCTAGGAATATTTTGATTTCAAGATCATCTTCAAACACTTTACAATGCTTGACATTGTTAGGTATAGAGGGTCTATATCTCACTTCTACATCGTAGCTAAGTTTATGTGGCAGAAGAACTCTAAAATTGCTTTCTGAAACAACCAGAGAATCAGCCACAATTTTTTCTCCTCTTGGAATAAATGATATGTTGAAAGCTAGGAAAAAACTGTCAATGAGGTCCCATACTTCATTTCTGTAACTCCTAAGTCGAGGGTGTTTGGCCTGATAAATGTTTCTGATCTGCTGGATAATCATTTCAGCATATCCAAACACATATATATCTTCAATCCCCATGTCCTTTGCAACCCTTAATCCCAAAACAAGAGCTTCATACTCTGCCACATTATTGGTAGCTTCAAATTCTAACTTGTACAATAGAGATGTTGTTTCCTGAGTAGGGAAAACAAAAAATACCCCAACACCAGCACCTTATTTAGAGGAAGCTCCATCAAAGAAAATTTTCCAAACAGAGGTAATTGGAGGAGAATCTTCATAGAGAGAAATAGGCTTTCTTATTTTAAGAGGGGGATCAAAAGCGTCAATGAGCTGCAACAGATTGGAACCCAAATTAGTATCAAAGGCAAAGATAGGATGATTGGTAGGATCAGGTTCATCACTGATAATGTCGGCCAATTGAGATTCTCTGTACAGTCTCCTATGCTCCCCTCCAAATACTAGAATGGTAGCATATGCGAGGTCCATATGCAAGGTCCCCCTAAGTATTTTTATCCAAGATCTTGACAACAACATGCCAAACTTGGGAGGAACATCAACCACCACGTTATCCATGACCACACTTTTCATGGGCAGTTGAAACAAGGTTACCATAAGATCTTTGATGACCCCAAGACATTACACTCTCCTCGAATCAAAAGAATACATATCATGATAAGCCTTTGTGACTTCCAGTCCTAATTCTTCCATGACAATTTTGGGCATGAGATTATGGGAAGCCTCTGAATCCATCAGACAGTTGTGCAACACCTTGTCATGTATGTTCATGGATGTGTATAAAGGAGGGGATGAATCATATTTTTCTTCTACCATAGGAACTAAGATGACTGCATGATTTTCATCTTGGAGGTTTAGTGAGTCTGTGGAATGACAGGGTGGTTTGGGCTGCAACATCTTAGAGAGGGACCTTTTGAAGTCTTCGTGCTTGACTAGCTCTGCCAGGGGGATAGGGATTCTAATTTTCTGAATTTCATGCTCAAAGCTAAAGGAGGAAGGGGGTTTCAAAATTTCTCTCACCTATGGGACAGGGTCTTTGGCTATTGACAAGGGATTCTGAGCTTTCTTTTCCTTAATGGTATTCACTGCATTCTTAGTAGGCTTCTCTGCTCTGGGAGGCTGAGCAGGGATATCAGAATCTTCTATTTTCCTCTTGGACCGAAGGTTGTGTTTTTGGGACTGGTATTGGCCTTTTCTCCCTTGCTTAGCTCATTTATTTGATTGTTCAGGAGGGATTCCTTGTATGCAGATTTAGTCAAATGGGGAAATGGGGAGGTGTCTCCAATACAGTGAATTTTAGGGTCAAGCTCCTCTTCTTCCCTTTCCTCATCAATAACAAGGTTATTTTGAAGGGGAGTCTGGATTTTCTGATCGCTTCTATCTCTGTCCCTCTACTCCTTTGGCATAATATGAGGAGCATTGTTATTTGGCCTCCTGAAGCTACCTCTGTTGTCAGTATTTGGGACATTATTATAACCTTGCTTCCCTTTGAATTTCATTTTCTCCATTTCTGCAGACAGGGACTTCACCGTCTTGGTTAATTCATCTAATTGAGGATAGGATGCAGAAGAACTAGAGGTTGAGGCCTCAGATATTTCTCTTCCTCTATATCTGTTGGCTTTGCTCCTAAGTCTGTCAACTGCCAATACATTGGATTCTACTTCCAAGGCTGCATCTTGCATATGATCCAGGGAAGTAGCTCTTCTTTCCCTGAGAAGGAGGTAGAAATTGGGGTCAAAAGCACTAGCATAAGTGATTTTGGCATAGGCTTATGTAGGATTTATCTCAACAGGGATCTTAATGTACATCTTGTAGAATCTTTTGGAGAAATCAGAAACATATTCTCCCTCTTTTCTCTTCAGGGACCCAAACTCTGTGATATAATACATAAAATCTTTTTTATCCTCCACTACCTCAAGAAAACATCATCTAAGGCTTCAATACCAGCAAAAGATCCATGGATTAATCCCCTAAACCACTTCCTAACCTCACCATCAAGGCTCTGGACAAAGACTCTCATCCATACATCTTCATTTTCAATATTTAGATTGTCTTCATAACTGTAGAATACAACAAGGTGCTCTTCAACAGTTATGTCTTCTTCTTCGGTGAACTTAGGCATATATTTTAGGTAATCCCCAGCAGGGAGAGATTTCATTGGTTGAGGTAGGACTAGAGGGGCATATCTTGCAGCCACTATGGCATCCATTATGTTTCCAGGGGGATTAGCACCTGCCATAGAGATATGAGGTGGAGGAGAATTAGGAGGAGAAGGGGTTCGAACTGGGGAGATTGGGACTGAGCCTTTGGGAGGAAAGGGAAACAACATAGGATTTGAAGAAAAGGCCAAAGGGCCTGAAGGAAAAGAGGTTTCTTCTTGTGTAGTAGCAACAACAGGATGAGGAGTGGTAAAGCTCGAGGTGGGAATATCTTCAGGCGCTCTGGGTCTAAACCACAGTACAGTTCTAGGAGAGAGAGGAGTGAAAAGGGTTTCTCCCTCCAACCCCATACCAGGAGGGGAAAACTCAACAGGAACACTCCCAAAATTTAAAGTTCAGTAAAATCCAATAGAAGGTATAACAGGGGAATGAGAAGCAGAAATTGGAGTTTCTAAAGAAGAAAAATGGAAATTATTAGAAATACCTAGTTCAACAGTAGAAGTACCTTCTCGGAGGACCTTTCCCTTTCTAACAATTTTCTTTGGGTCACCTTCAGGTGTTGCTAAAGGCAGTTTTGGAGTAGATCTCGTGTGTCTACTTCTAGAAGCCACAACTGAAACAGTGGAGTCGTCGGTGGATCCAACTCAATGGATTCACCACAGTGGAGTTGTTAGGTGCACAGTTGCAATCTTTAATGTACTAAGTTATGATGCACCTTCAGAACTAGTAAGCTTTGTAGTTCAATCCCAGGGAAAATCTTCAATTTCGTCCTCAACAACGGCGCCAGAAATGTTAGCACTAGAAGTCACCTATGGATTGCAGAAGAGGTAAGCCCAGTACTGTTGGCAACCAATTCACTTTTTCCTATCGTCTATAAGCTGCCTACACCTATGTCTTGCGAACATCAAGTTTTTCGTCGCATTTTTCAAATAGACGACACTTTCATTTATTGTGACATTTGCAAATTTGTCTTCATTAAGTTTTCACGACTGTAAGCGTGAAAACTTTTCCTTTCGAAGTCACATTTCGATCACTATCTGAACTATCTTGATCTTTTTATCGATATTTCTACTGCACTTACCTTTTGTTTATCGTTATGTGGTTGAAAGGAGTTTTGAACTATGCTCATTGGACATTTTTATATGGATTGCATAACTTGATCTTATTAAGTTTGTGAGGCATTGAGCA
>ML842177.1:26986-39907 GCA_009831015.1 Picea engelmannii
TGCAGAGATTTATAAATCATATAATTGTTATGATTTTTTATGTCTTGTTTGTCCTGTAAACAAACTCAAAGAGCATTGCAGCTATCGTTTACGAGAAGCTTCCGGATTATTCGGTGCGAGTTTCCTTCCTCCGACCAGCTTCGAAGTCATCACACACAGGACAAATTTGGAGTGTTTCCAGGTCAGTTTGTCGTTTGTTTGCTTAGTATATTTGTTAGTATATTAGATCGTTTAATTTCAGTAAGTTTTATGTCTTATTTATAAAATTATAAAATCAAAAAAGAAATACCTTTCTCTATCTTAGGGAAGAATATAATGAGTTTTCCAGGTTTTATTTAAATCTATGAATTGTAGATATTGTAGATTTTGTAAATAAGTTATATTTTAGTTAGTAGTTAGTGTAATATTAGTTAGTAGTTTGTAAATAGTAGATTAGTTGGTTTATTTAGCAGTTCGTTTTAATTAGATTAGTGTATTAGTTTGTTTTATTGTTAGTTAGTTTAGTTTGTTTTATTTAGTTTTATGTTAGTTTAGTTTGTTTTATTTGTTTTAGTTAGATTAGTTAGTTTAGATTAGTTTTCTCTTTGGTTTTCTTAGGACCTTAGATCGGCTAACGGAGCCGCTAAACCCATCAAGGTGGTTCATTCCAAACGGCTTGGGTTATTAGACAACCCTGGACCGGTTCCACTCTCTCAGTTGACGGACGGTCAATTTTGCCCATCAACAAGTACCCATCAGTTTGTATGTCACAATGAATAAATTTGAGGGTGGTCTAATGGATACAATCTCAAGATTATATCGTTCTAACTCAGAAAATTGGGTTGACACGCATAGGCAAGTGAGGTCTTGATCTAACTTCGGTCATAAAATTGCAGTATGGTGGTGAGTAGGGGGAAGAATCTGAGGAGAATGAAATGGTCCGTTGTGGACATCCGGTCTTCTAGAAACCTAAGGAGGAAAGTCTTCAAATAAAAGATTCTCTTGTATTCAAAATTTCAAGAAACTGAAAACGCTATGACAGTACTGCAATCAAACATACATTACAATATAGTCACAGTGACCTGACTGGATCATCCATGCTCGAGCTCTCGACATCAGAGGAAAAAGAGAACACAAGAAACTGGTTAAAATTGGTTGTAATGTCACCGTGATCAAACCTACATCACAAAAACACAACTACCCTCGACTGGATCCTCCATGCCCGAGTGTTTTAATGCAACAGTTACACAAAGATGAAAGGAAACTAACTTTCATTAAACAAGAAGTCTCAAATACATATCATAACCAGAGAACCAGATGCTTTGCTAAAACTTTACAAATCGGGAGCTTATCTCAACCATAGACACTCACAAAATATAAAACATGAGTATATATACTCAGAACTTCTAACATCCCCCAGGGACACAATTGGACCACTGCATTCAAAGCTTTTTGTTTCTTCTCCTTTTTTCAGACTGCACAGGCTTTCCTTTGTTAGATGAAAATCTGAGACAGTATGGGTTTTGCAAGAAAATTTCATGACAGGGTGACCTTAGGCTGATAGCTTGCCTCCACGACCGGTGCTTCCATGATTCCTATTTATGGTTGAAATGAGGTTTCAACCACCTTCTTCGACTTCATTAACTGCCCTTATTGGGATCGGGATGAGCCCAGACGTCCATGAATGCACTTAGGCAGTGCTCCTGACTTGTTGAGTTAAACTTGGCACCTTGAAACCATGTTGCCTTCCTCTGTTGTTAATACAAATGCTCTCAGCCCCTTTGGTGTGGCAATTTTCAACTACCCCATGTGACTGAGGGTAACCTCACACTTGTCCTAGATGATGTTTCAGGGTTTCCCATTTTGAAGTTTTTCACCCCATATTGGCTTCAATATCGTGATGCCCGAAATCGCGAAATAGACGCTGAGATCGGCAGTCAAACTCGCTTCAAAATGGACAGCCATGATTGTTCCCTTGAAAATACAAAATTTTGACTATGTGACGAGTGCTAGCCCCTTTTCCCAGACCTTCTTCCTTTGTGACCAGGCGCTAGGACCGTGGGCCCAATTTCTGGGATCTTTCACGATTTCACATTTCAGGAGAAAGAGATGTTGCTCAGAAACCTCCGATTCGCAAAATCATGAAATCGAGATTTTGCATTTCAGGGCTTCAGGCTATGGGTGCACTTGGCGACGAGAACCCCGAACTCTTGATTCCCAAAATCACCAAATTCAAATCAATTACACTCTACTTCTCACAAACATATGGCCTAGATCTTCCCCTTCGCGAATCAGGATTTCGCGATCCTTGATGCATAATCTCTCAACATTTGAAATCACGATTCTCATGCTCAATTGATTCCATATAAGACCGCTCTCAGTGTTGTGGCCTGCAATAGTGAAGACTTGGACAGCACGACTAAGACTTGGGAAAAAAAAAGACTCGGTAATAGAGGCAAAAAGAGAAGTAATCGGCCATAGGGGGAATAGAAAAGCTCGGGGCCGATATCTCTCAGGAAAACTTCGACAAGGAAAACCAGTCAACCAAAGAATGAAAGAAAACAACAAAGGAAAACATACACCGGGAGAAGAAATCTATGATCGTGTCTGCACAAAAGTGGGGAAAAGACAGGAAAAATCACAGACCTAGGCCAAAATAACCATCCACCAGAACATGACAAGCTTAATCGCTAACAACACCCGTGGGTTCTCTCCTTAGCGTTGTTCAACTTACATGCCAATTGGGCACTAGCTCTTCTCTGGCTAATCCCCTTCCTTCTTGCGACCACAACTATGACCACTCGCCTAACTCCAAAGGTGTTTCGTGATTTTGCGTATCGGGTCTTTACATGTGAGTCACCCCGACTCTCCCGACCTCCGAAATCCCGACAAGGGCCTAGCACATGCTAGATCCTCCCTTATATTCCATCCATATGACCCCTCGCTATGACCTAAGGCCAAATATTCCAAGCGCTTCACGAAGTCTTCTTTCTCATCCTTCCTAAACCCAAACTTGTGAGTTCCGCTCACCAAATCAACGGTCCACAATCCCCGTGATCCAATGATCCTGATCTCATTTTCACGTATCAGGACTTCATTTTTCACAAAGTTGGAGGACCTCTCACCTCCAAACTCCCGATATCTCCTTCCCTCGAAATGAATCAATAGTCCATATCTCTCCTCGATCGGACGGCTCAGATCAAATCGCAACCTTAGATTTCACGAGTTCCCAGAACTCATACCTCTGACTTCCTGAGTTGCGAACTCCCGACGAGACCAGATCTACGGTCTACGATGTTCCTTCAATTAATGGCTATGATCAAATCATGAACTCAGGTTTCACAAATCCTCCTGACTCTACCCTTTTAATTCTCTGATTAGCGAGTCAACAAAATGATGATATCTCGCCATGTGTCCCTGTCTCAATGGACGGTTCTGATGATTTCAGGACTTCGCGACTTCGCAAAGTCCACTCTCTTGTGCAACTCTAAAGGGTTTAAACCTCGTGCATGTTTCTCTGGATCCAACAGTTGTTGGTCTATGCACTCATATCTAATGTTCCATATTTGATCTTCTCCTGTGCACTCTTCCTGTGTGTCTGGACGTGAGATTCAATGGTCCAGATGTCCTCCTCTGCAGCTGATCTAATGCCTGTTGTCGCTCCTCCTCCCGAGATTGCAATTTCTCCCTGACTTGGAAGATTTTAAATGTATCAAAGGCCTTGACCTTTGGTCATTCTCCTGTGATCCCAATAACTTTGGGTCTCATCTTCATTCTGGAAATGCTATCCCTCCTGAGCTTTAGCAATGTAATTTATCCTAGGCCCTGGCGCACACTTGCGCTCTATGTGAAAACTTGCACTAATTCTACCTGAGATTTAAGATTTCTCAGTCTCTAAGGGACTCGGCCCTTCTGCGTCTTCCTTAGAATAATTTTGGTGCCTTCCTGACACACTCTGCACTTGACCTTCTGAGCTTTCAAACTTGAGACAAGTTCTCTCTGTGCGCACTCCTTGCACTCTGACTAGCCTTCAGATGGAAATATTTCAACACTTCATTTGAGTTTTGGTCTAGTGCAGTCCTTGCACAGGTCTTCCTCCAGAGTATTCAATGAATCTGTTCCTCCTTGAGCTTCAACTACTCGTACCTCAAAGGTATTTGTCCCTTCCACTCCTAGAAGGGGTATAAGTTCCCTCTTGGCAACTTCTTCTCAAGCACCTATTGCTGAGCTGACAGAGTCCTCAGTAACTCTATGGGTTTCTTCTCCTTGACACTTCTCTTATCTATGAACTCGATACATAGTTCTCCTTATGCACTCCTTGCACTTTCTCGATGCACTCCTGGCAAAGCTCTACAGAACCTTCGGTAATTATGTCTCTATGTGCCTTCTCTACACAGTATTACCTCCAAGGTGTTCATCAACCTTTAGGCTCCTCTTTGAATTCATGATCACTCTGATGTGCCCTCCTGGCATGTTCTTCCCTGACTCTGCATAGTTCATATGTGCACTCCTTGCGTTGGCTACATAACTTCCAATGTTTTGTTGTGCACTCCTTGCACGACCTAAAGAACCCAGAATGATACAATCAAACTCAAACAAATATAGAGAGAAATATATCTCCCTACTATAAAGGAAACTTATCATACATATACAACATTCATTCATGAAATAGATAAACACATGAGAAACCATATGTAGGAAAAACTGCTTTTCTATTATCTCTGTGTGTCTATACAGATGTTTACAAAAACTGGACTGCAATAGAGTCCCAGTTCTCTCAAGATCTCTCTTAGAACTATTCTACCTCCTAAGTCTCCTAAGACTCTCTCTGTCTAAGATCTCTCTCTCTCAAGTCTCCTAATTACAAAATGAGGGCTCCATGAACTTATCCTCACCACAGCCTTAGTGTTATCACTATCTTAGTTACGACACCATAATCCTACGGCTACATTCCCTAAATGTTTATCCAGACCTGACTACGAACTCGACCTACTACAGGTAACCATTTAAGGCCACCCTAACCATAACATATACAAAGGCATGGCCTGGAATTTATCATCCTTACAACATGCAAAAATCCATATAGGATTATATTCAAAATTTAAAAATGGGAGGGTCGGTGCCTCTCCCTTTATCCATTGTGTGTCTATGTATTGGTGTGATGGCACATTTGTTGAGGTGGAGCGATGCTCCTACATCATACTCCATTACTGGGAAAAACATGAGCTCATGCTCATGAGCTCCTCTTCTCCAATGTTGAAATCCTCCTGGATCCCAAACTCTTTTCTGGAGGTTTCCTCTTGCTCCTCTGCTTTGTTGTTGTTGCTTATTCTTCTCCTTCTTCCCTGTTGTTGTTGCAGGTTCTCTTCTTTTCAGCTTTCCTTTGTTGACTGCTTCTTGCACTGAATTCAACATCAGCTTCCTGATCTCCTCTATCACTCTATCGAGCTTCTCTAGTGGTTGGATTTTCTTATGAAGTCTTCTCGGCTACAACTCTTCCTTATTAGTGCGTAGATCATCTTGATCCCCCGTATCATTTTCTTCTTCTTTTGTGGCCTTAGCTTGCCACCCTGCTGCAAACTTCAGTTCTGTAGTCTCTTATTGACTGACCTGTTTCTCAGTCTCCTCCACTGATATGTTGGATTCTTCTATCATATCCTCTTGCATTGGTTCAAGTCCAACTTCTTCCAGTTGTTCCTCTAGCTGGTATGCTCCTCCATCTGCCTCCAACTTGATATATCAGATGCACAATCTTTGCACCATTACCCTTCTCTCTAGGGATTCCAATTTTGCATACATATCAGCAAGGTCTATGTTGTCTGTTTATCTTTTTGTTGTAGGTTCTAGTGCTACAGTCATCTCTGTTTCAGCTTCCTGGCTAAAAAAATTGAGCCATTCTTTTGATTCTCTTCTCCTTCTGCTGGGGTAGACATCAGTGTTTTCTCCATTTCTTCCTCTTCTCCTTGGTCAGCTTCTGATATCTTCTCTTTCATCATGAAATTCATCGATGGTCGTCCTTCTCCTATTGTTGCATCTGCAACACATGCTCTAGACACAACTAGGCTATCAGGTAGGAATATCTGAATTCCCCCAATAATCAGAATGCTCCTCTAATCCTCCTCTTGGATGGTGAGAGTATTTAAATTTTCATAATATTCATTCACATGGTCTGCAAATCCACATGAATCTTTATCCATCAGCACTCCTTGCTGATATGAAATCTCAATAGAGTTTGTGAGACTCTTAGACAGTCTCATCTCTTTCCCCCTGCCCACCTGGCAATTTGGGAATTATCTTCTGCCCACCTAGAAGTCTATGAGATCAACCAATCCCATCTCATTTCCTACCTAGAAATTTGAGCTTTCATCACTGCTCCTCTTGTAGTATACGATACCTTTCACTGATCTCTTTCCATTGCCCACCTGGCAACTTCTAAGTCCATTTCTTCCCACCTAGAAATTTATGAAATCCTCTGCTAATCTCATGTCATTGCCCACCTAGAAATATGAATTTCCACTGTTTTCCTCCTGACAGTCTATGAGATCCTCCAATGATCTCATTTCATTGTCCACTTGGAAATTTGAAAATTCATCTCTGCCCTCCTAGTAGTTTATGAAATCTTCATCTGATCTCACCTCCTCCTCATCACTGAGGTTCCTTCTAGTTTCTCGTCCACAGATGTGAACCACTTCCTCTTCATCTCTGAGGCTTTCGACATATCTCAACCACCTCTTTAACATTTGTTGTTTTCCTCTAGACAAAAATCTCTTCACTTTCCACTTCACCTTATTCTTCATGGGCCACTCATACACCCAATGCACTTTAGCATCTCATTGCATTTTTAAAGTCAGTTGCTCCATCCTCTCTCTTATTTCATTAAGCTCCATATCCATCTCTGGATTTATTTTCTACTTGCATCATTTTCTTCGACCACACTCATGGCCTTCAGTAGCCATTTTCAACTTCTACCTTCCCTCCTAGAAAGCCTATGGATCACTCTACATCTATGAGCATCTCCATCTTCTCTCACAGTGCACCTGGCTATTTAAAATTCCGTTGTTTTCGTGCGCATGCAACAACCTTCTTACAGAGCATCAACATTCTTCCTTCCTTTCACCTGTTGTCTACAGGAAAATTTCAACTTTTGATACCACTTGATGTTATTGGATTATCCCTTTCACCATCTCGCCCTTTGCCTATTGTCTACAAGAAAAATTATGGCCTCCTCCTCTTTCTCTTTCACCTGAAATCTATAGACGAAATTCAAGCTCTGACTCCTTTTGCCTAAAATATACAGACAAAAATATCAACCCTGATACCACTTGATGCAGACCCCCCAACTTCTATTCTAAGGGCTACACGACCTCCTAGTATAGGATCGATCAAGAAACTGAGTCGAATCGACTCTTTGGGTCTCTACTAGACCCCAAACCCAGTTACACAGGTCCTTCCTCCAAATGCGCAAGTCGTATGAGACCCGCGATTTCTCTCCTGAGTGTTGTTCAAGTTCCATGCCAACTAGGTGCTAGCTCTTCTCTGGCTAAGCCCCTTCCTTCTTACGACCACGGCTATGACCACTCGCCTAATTCAAAAGGAGTTTCGTGATTTCGCGTATCGGGTCTTTGTATGTGAGTCACTCTGACTCTCCCGACCTCCGAAATATCGACAGGGGCCTAGTGCGTGATAGCTCCTCCCTTATCTTCCATCCATATAACCCCTCGCTATGACCTAGGGCCAAATATTTCGAGTGCTTCGCAATTTCACATTTCACGAAGTTCGCTTGCTTGTCCTCCTGAAACCCGAACTTGTGAGTTTTGCTCTCCAGATCAACGGTCCACAGTCCTCGCAATCCAATGGTCCTGATCTCCTTTTCGTGTATCGGGACTTCATTTTTTGCGAAGTTGGAGGACCGCTCACCTCCCCTCTCCCGATATCTTCTTCCCTCGAAATAAATCAATGGTCTATATCTCTCCTCGATCCAACGGATCAGATCAAATCGCAAACTCAGATTTCACGAGTTCCCAAAACTCTTACTTCTAACTTCCCGAGTTGCGAACTCCCGACGAGATCAGATCTACGTTCTACGATCTTCCTTCGATCGATGGCTGTGATCAAATCATGAGCTCAGGTTTCGCAAATCCTCACGACTCTACCCTATGACTTCCCCGAGTTGTGAGTCAGCAAAATGTTGATCTCTCTCCACGTGTCCCTGTCTCAATGGATGGTTCTGATGATTTCAACACTTCATGACTTCGCAAAGTCCACTCTCCTGTGAAACTCTAAAGGGTTTAAACCTCGTGCACGTTCCTCTAGATCTAACAGATGTTGTCCACGCACTCAGATCTTATGGTCCAAATCTGATCTTCTCCTGTGCGCTCTTCCTGTGTGTCTCAACATGAGATTCAACGGTCCATATTTCCTCCTCTGCAACTAATCTAATGGTTGTTGTCGCTCCTCCTCTTGAGCTTGCAATTTGTCCCTGACTTAGAATATTTTCAATGTATCAAAATCCTTGACCTTTGGTATTTCTCCTACGAGCCCGATGACTTTGGGTCTCGTCTGCGTTCTGGAAACGCTATCCCTCCTGAGCTTTGGCAATGTAATTTATCCTGGGCCCTAGCTCACACTTGTGATCTGCATGCAAACTTTCACTACTTCTCCATGAGCTTTCAGCTTGCTCATTCTCTAAGGGACTCAGCCCTTCTACATCTTCCTTAGAATACTTTTGGTTCCTTCCTGACAAATTTTGTGCTCAACCTTCTGAACTTTCGAACTTGAGACAAGTTCTCACAGTGCACACTCCTTGCGCTCTGACTAGCCTTCAGATGGCAGTCTTTCAACACTTCATTTGAGTGTTGTCCTGGTCCACTCCTTGCACAGGTCTTCCTCCATAGTATTCAGTGACTCTGTTCCTCCTTGAGCTTCAACTACTTGGACCTCAAAGGTCTTTGTCCCTTCCACTCGTCGAAGGGGTATAAGTTCCCTCTTGAAAACTTTGGCTCAAGCACCTCTTGTTGAGCCGACAGAATACTCAATAACTTTGTGAAGGTCTTCTCCTTGACACTTCTCTTATCTTAGAACTCAATACATATTTCTCCTTATGCACTCCTTTCACTTGCTCGATGCCCTCTTGGCAGAGCTCTACATAACCTTCAGTAAGTCTGTCTCTATGTGCCTTCTCTGCATAGTCTTACCTCCAATGTGTTCAACAACCTTGAGGCTCCTCTTTGAATTCATGATCACTCTGATGCGCCCTCCTGGCATGGTCTTCCCTGACTCCGCAGAGTTCATATGCACACTCCTTGCATTGGCTACAGAACTTCCAATGTTATGTTGTGCACTCCTTGCACGGCCTAAAGAACCCAGAATGATACAATCAAACTCAAACAAAGATAGATAAATATATCTCCCTACTTTAAAGAAAACTTATCATACATCTACAACATTCATTCATGAAATACATAAACACATGAGCAACCATATGCAGGAAAAACGACTTTTCTATTATCTCTTTGTGTTTATATAGATTTTTACAAAATTTGGACTGCAACAGAGTCCCAGTTCTCCCAAGCTCTCTCTCAAAACTATTTTACTTCCTAAGTCTCCTAAGACTCTCTCTACCCAATATCTCTCTCTCTCAACTCTCATAATTACAAAACGAGGGCTCCACGAGCTTATCCTCACCACCGCCTTAGTGTTATCAGTGTCTTAGTTATGGCACCATACTCCTACGGCTACATTCCCTAAATGTTTATCCAGACCCGACTACAATATGGAATTGCTATAGGTAACCATTTAAGGAAACCCTAACCACTACCTGTACAAAGGCATGGTCTGGCATTTATCAGCCTTACTACACACAAAAATCCATATAGCATTATATTCAAAATTTAAAAGTGGGAGGGTCGGTGCCTCTCCCTTTCTCCATTGGGCATCTTCATATTGGTGTGCTGGCACATTTGCTGAGGTGGAGCAATGCTCCTGCATCAGAAAACAAAATATCTTATAAGATTCTCAATAAATGCTAGAGATCAAGTAGAAAGTCCAAGAGAAAAGACTATTAAATAACTAGCTAAACTCAAGATGAGAAACCAATATTCTAGCATAAAAATATAAGGTTGTTGTAAAAACTTTTCTACAACAAATTATATCATCCTTATGGCTGTAACATTCAATGTATTACAACAAGAAAATTGATGATTGAAATATCCTCAAACTTTGCTAAAAAGTGCACTAAACCAAGGGGATTAAGTGTGCAAACTTTGAGTAGAAAACAATGGTTGATAAGAGAGTTATTCAAGCAAATGAGTTAGGGTTTCTGCAGCCCTAATGGATGAAGATGAAATTTTGTAATAGTGTGCATATGCACACTCCTTTCATTGGCTACAGAACTTCTATGGGGATGCCCTAGTGGTTTTGAGGTGCCCAAGGCACAAGGAGTACAATCCACTTTGCAAGAAGTAAAAAATGACTGAAATTCACATTTCCTAATGCAATATTTTATTTCTCCAATACAATAATAAATGACTAGTGCATTTACTATTGGGTTAATGTGGTCATGAAAATAAATAGCTATAGAAACTACCTCCTTGGGGGTGTATTCCCTTTTACTTCCCAAGGTAAGTTTCTCTAGTTAGGGTTTAAGCTAAGAGCGTGTATGCCCTTATACTTCTCTTAGCAAAACCTAGTGTAATCAATGAGATGAAACATAAAGTGATAAAGACTATGGTGGGGGTGTATGTCCTTATACTTCCCACCTATTTCCCAGCAAAATAACCTTGAATTGAAAAAAATTATAGCAAGAGAGTAAAAACCATACCAATTCAAGGAAAATTGCCAAGATAATCCGGCACAATAGCAAGAGATAAGCCTTCCAAGGCTAGTGCATCACTCCCATTAACCATAACATCAATAGATAACCATAACAGGTGCTAAAGAGATCAAATATCCAAGAGAGCCGAAAATTTTAGACCAAGTCCTCTCACAAGAGGGAGAGTTATGTTAAAATGATATCTTATGATCTCTTATTTATACAAATGTCACCAAGGTGACTTATCCATAAATTAAGGGGTAAAACACAAGATTAGGGGTCAACAACCCTAATATTTCCCCCTTTACAAAGTAATTCATTTAAAATTCACTTTTTCATACAAGAAAACCCTAATTTTATAAGGATGTCATCCCTTTAGGGGACGTTTTGCCACTTTGAGAAAGTCGTTGGTGTTGGAGAAGCATAGGTAGGCATCCAAAGGATGCTTGTCAAGCATCTAGATGATCTCATCATGGTGAAGACCCTCTTCTCCTCAAAACATCCAAGTGTAAATGAGTGGCACCTCACCACTGTTGAGCTCCACTTTTTCCATGCTTTCCGCTATACAAAAACATTCATTATTACACATTTTCCTGCATTTTGTTGTTAATACACACCATAAACCCTAATTAAATGTCATCATTCATCACTATATCTAGTGTGGTTAAAACATCATATTTTATATGTTTTTAGTGGTTAAAATATGATTATATTATGGTTTACTTATGATGGTTTGTGAAGTGTGATTCTTGTACTAGCACAATTGGTATTCTTGTACCATAACAACAGTTCAACATTTTCGCACCAATATTGTCATTCTATTACATGTCGTTGTTTAGCATAATCGCACGCTTTGAGGAAAAAATAAAAAACATGAGGTTTATCCGCAGCGACATCTTCATACAGACTCATGTGTCAAAATCCACCCAGGTCGCATGTGTGGACCTCCATCTCAGGGGGAATAATTCAGCCAAATTAATAAAAGTTGTAGATAGTTAATTTTGGTCTCAATTTTCATGCAACTAAAGAAGAATATGAAGATTATAAGACATGGGTTTTTCTCCCAGCATGGAAGATTGGGTCTCATGCGAATATTTCGCCAAAAAAAAAATGGTTGAGGAGTTATAAATGGTTCTTCGAGTGACATCTGCACAAATTTCAGGATGTGCCTAGGTTTGGAAGAAACGGAATATAGCATAAATATCTTTCTAATAAGCATGGAACCCTAATTAAATAAGCATTCAAAGTATTCCATCATGTTCGAGGGTCTGAGTTTCATGGTATTATGGTTTTTTGTTTGAATGTTGTGTCATATCAAATCCTGACTTGATGGTTTTAATATTTTCTAAAAACTGTATGGATGGTTTGATATATTCATTTATGTAATTGTTGTTTCAAGAGAATGGAGGAGTCATTTCCATATTCTAGATCAAGGATTTTGCATATAAATATGCCAATTATGTAAATCATGGGTACGTTTGTTTCTAATGTGTTTTGGAATTGGTAGCAAACAAGGAGATTCATTAAGATAGCAAGCATGTGTGTCGTTCTTTTGTAAGAAAAGTTGATACCCCATTAATGAAGGTTGTTTGTTCCTGAATTTTTGTGCATTCCTTCAGCTTCATATAGTCGTTTTTGGCAGCGATAGTTAGGTTGGGAAGGGCCCCTCAATCCTGGGTAGCGTTCTGCCTTTTTATTTTGATAGTTAGATTGCAAGTGTGGTTAATTCCTGTCTAATTTATATTTTGTGCAATGTTTCATTCTTTGTTTCACTTGTGTTGTTTGATTTTAATTTTGTGTAGTTTAATTTGCTAATTTCATTGTGGATTTCAAAGAGAAAACCTTAAGATACAACACCTGTAGCTTATATTATCTTCTTCACCTTGCAAATTTTCCTTTGCCTCTCAACACATCTATTGTATATTGCAACATTCAAAAACATTTGTTTCACATTGTTGAACATCTATGTTTCCCATCTTTGTATATTGCACCCATTTCACCCATGTTGGATCTATTGATACCCAAATTTTCCCCACCCATATTATATTCAGACCACTCCAATCTCCAACGCCCTTCCCCTATAAACATTTCAACGCTGCAACAAAAATTCATGAAAACAATTAAAAATAAAG
>ML842178.1:0-22228 GCA_009831015.1 Picea engelmannii
TCTAGGTCCCCAAGAGAATGATCAATATGGACAATCCATCATTTCCCTTTTTCCTCCTTTTCTCGATTCTTTAAGTCAAGAGGTCATCTTAGGTTTAGATTTATTTCATCATGATAATAATGTTGCATCTTGTCATGAACGAATTCATAGCTTACGGGTTGTTGTTGTAATCCCTCCTATTGTTAATGAACCAGTGTGCCATGATTTGCCAAGTTTTGATGACTATGAGGATGTTTTCACTGAACATCCAGTTGTCCCATGTATTGTACTAATCCCCTCAGCCACTAATAGTGAAATGGTCATTGATTCACCTTTGTATGATGATTATGAAGATGATTTCCATGAACAATCTGTTGAAGACCTTATATTAGAAAATTACCCTTCCCATCAAAAAAACAATAACTTGTTTCAACCCTCATGTCATATTTTTTTTGCTGAAAAAGAAGAAGAAGATGATAATCTAAGTTTAGAAGGTGAAAAACTAAGAAATGGGGACCATAAGCCAAGCTATGATAAATATCTCTCACAATCAGAAGATAATAAAAAAGAATGTATTTTCCCAAACACTTCTAATTGTGATGAATTACCCTATCAACCCCCTATTCCTCTTGAAGACACAAGCTCAGTTTCATGAAGCAACCAAGATCAAATGCCATGTGATCAGATGAGAAAGGTTGAAATTAAAGAAAGACAAGCATCACTAATCTTTTTTCCTAATACACCTCATGACCAGGAGTGGACCAAGGCCATATGCATTGAGGATGAATCAGAAAATCAGCAAGCCATACAACAACCAAGCACAGTGGAGGAAGGACCTAATGCAACACTTTTCCTTTTTACACAAAGCAATGTCGCAGGGGCAAGTATTGATGATGTTTTTCAGGATCCATTTGTAGACTGCCTGCAAGTAGAAAGTGGGCCTAGGCTCATTGATTTCTTCAATGGAAAGTGTAATGCCAAATGTTTCTTTGATGTGCCTTCAAGTAATAATTATCTCTAGTTCTTAAGGAAGCACATTTCAAAGCTTCAAACAGTTGAAAAAATGATGAAATGGCTTCATTGGTTGTTTCATGTAACCTGAATGCTTCATTTTCCCAATAATTAGAGTAGGTGTGTGTAATAAGCTTGCTGAACAAGCATTAGTTTCATCATTTTTGTCAATTTCAGTTTTCATTTGCATTTAGTTTCAGTTGAAGATCACAGATCAAAGAAGATTGCAAAGGTTAAAGGTTGGGAGCAGCCCTAGGATAAGGCACTAAAACTACAAGGTTATTAGAGCCTCACAAGGAGGACTCTATCCCACATGGAGCCTAAGTTAGCACAAGAATTTGCAGCTAGAAGAGGCACAACTATCAAAGTTTTGGGTTTTTGCTAAAGTGTTAACTCCCTCAGTGGTAAAGTGCACAACCTACTATACTTCCAAGACACCTAAACACAATGGGTTCGACATTATAAAAGACCACCAACTGCTCTGCACACGTTCGATATTGAAGGCGCTACATTTTGAAATTTCTACGTAAATCTGCACACAGGCGTAGCATAAGTGGTGCTACCTACAAGTGCTACCTAATATTTCTGGCAGAAAACGAATTGTGCAGAGTTATTTTACCAGTTTGTAGTCACTAACTTGAAACTTGGATTCTGAACAATTGAGAAGGTATTTTTGAAAACTGGAGGAGGTCTTTGTCCATACCATGCCAAATAACAAAAATCTCTCTCAGTTTTTCAAAATGTGTTATGGTTTGAGAGATATCAGACATACAAGTGGCACTACCCAACTATTTTACAACGACACTGCCTAATTTCCTGTAGCGGTCACGATTTTGATATTCACCTTGTTGGGAGGTTGCCACATGTCAAGGAGAGTTCGAATTACTTCTAAAGGATTATTTAGATGTCAAGGAACACCTGCAGCTAATATTTTTCTCTAGAAAATGCCTCATGCAATGAGGTGGAGACATTTTATTAATGACTTCCAACAAATTCCTGAAAATTAGCAGTTTGTTGGATTTTGTCTCTTTGATTGTTGCCACCTATCTCCAAGGCTTAGAATCCAATGGAGGAGATGGGATTTGACCTCCTTAGTTCATTTGGATGCTATTGTCTATTTAAATAAGGAAATATATCTTGGAGAAGGGGTTGGATTCATGAGCCAAAAGAGGCTTGAGAGAGTAGGAGCAGTTATAGTTGCTCATTTGTAAGCCTGAGGGCCTGTTTGTTATGAAATTTTCTGCCATTAAAGATTCATGAGAGTTGTTATCAGATTGCCTTATTTGTTTTCAAACTTCTTTGTTATATCTTTCTTTAACATATTGCAGGTTTTGAGGATCATAACTTCCATTGATTGATGGATTCATGAACAACAGAGGATCTGTTGTAGCTTGCCCATCAAATCATTGTTCATTGTTTAAGAAAATCTTTATCTATTGCAGAAAGGATCTTTCTTAAATGGGTGTTCTTCCTTTTGTCATATTCACCATGCTTCTACTCATCATTATAGACCTCTTTTTTTGATATACAGTTTGATTGCCTTTGATCTGTAGGGTGTTATGACTTGATGCCCAATGGAATGCATTTGCAGAATTTTTGTTGCCCTCTCCCTTTCTTTCTCATATTTCTCATGCACTTATTCAAATCATTTTAATCCATTTACATTTCTATGTTACCAAGCTTACTCTCATTTACAGTCTGGGAGTGACTTTTGGATTGATAACACACACATCCCCACAATTGGACAGTTGTGATCTTCTTCAAGACTCTGGGCTCTGGGATTCCCCATTGCTCCTTCCAAGGAAACCTTCGGAGAGTCATTTCTCTGAACTACAAAATATAGCGCCATGTGTCCCCTCCAACGGACGGATGGGATGGAATCCGACCTTTGGACCTCTGGGAGTCCCCATGACTCTGTACTCCATTCCCTTTGGAGTATTGGACCTTCGGACTCTCAGATCTCCTGCCATGCATCCATAAAAATCAACGGCCGATATTTACTCGGACTCCCGACCCTTCTGGAATTCTTGACACAACTCAAACCAATTCTTCCAGAGTGTTAGTTATCTGAATTTAGCAGACTGTTTCCACGTTTCGACTGTGATCAAGGGTTGAGATCAACTTTGGCCCCTGACCTTTTGGGAATTCTCATCTCACACTCAACTTACTCCTTCAGAGTGTTATACCTCCGGATTTCCAGATTTGGCACCACAGGTCTTTTTCGACGGATGATCGAGATGAGCTCTGAGCTTTGGGCCTTCGGGATCTCTCAAATCCAGGGTGATTGGTTGTTGAGATTTGGAACAATCAAACTATGGTTGAGTGGAACTCCTGTTTCAAGTAATTATTTGCACGATTCTTGTTTAAAGATATGTGTTTCATCTTGTATTGAGTTATTTACATGTGTCATTGTTGTGCATGAACTCCGCGTGAATGAGAATGACTTATATGTTGCTGTAATTAATGGTTTACTTCTATTTCATGTTGATTATTAACATTCTTTAGATGCATATGTTTTATGGTTATAGATTGTAGCTAAATCTATTATAAATTTGTAGTTGTAAGCTACAATAAATTGACTAACAATAAAATAATTTCTTTAATTAGCAAAAGTTTCATTTTTATGTGTATTCCTTATGTAATGTTTCTTATCTAGAGGCTAGGTACGTTACATTTTGGTATCATAGCTGATAATGGGAGATTTTTGTGTGGCCTAGCCCAACTTGGGTGGTTGGGTACATTACAAAGTGGTATCAGAGTCCAGTTTTCAATCCTGATCCTGGATGGGTCGAGTTAGCAGAACGTTAAAGAGGAAACTCGTAGAGAATTAATTTCTAGAGTATGTCTGCAACTTATTTTATTAAATTGATACAGGAAAATTGAGAAGAATTTAAAGGGTAATGTGAATAATTGAGCCTCTTTGGAAATTTAAAAAATAATCAAATCGAATAAATTTAGGTATTTTTCCATACAATGACGTCGACATGACGTGGAAGCCATGTGTCAGCTGATGTGGAAGAAGAAAGACGTGTACTTCCACGATGGCAGATACATGTTGGATGGGATGAAAATTGGTGAGTGATGTGGATCCATGTGGCAGGCTAAGTGTTAGTCCTATGAAACTGTGATAAGATCCTGGAAAATGGTTAAGTATTGAGACTTCTCATATGGACTTAAGTGTTAAGAAGTGGAAAAAATAGTTAAGTGTTTGGACTTCTCGGACGAACTTATGAAAGGAAGTTACAAGTTTATGAGTCTGCGAGTCCCATAGATGGAAAAATGGCTAAGTGTTGGGAATTCTCAGATGAACTTATGAAAGGGAGGATTACATGATTATGGGTCCATGATTCCATGAGTCCTCGTAGATGAAAAAAAATGGTTAAGTGTTGAGACTTCTCGGACAAAGTTATGAAAGGAAGATTACAAGTTTATGAGTCTGGGTGCCCGCGAGTCCATGAGTCTATGAAGGAAAAATAAGATAAGTGTTGGTAGCATGTTCATGGAAGGTATGAAGAAGAGATATGACTTAGATCCACGATGAATCCATTAAGAAATATCAATAGCGAAGATCTAATCAAGAAATGATCGAACGATTGTTGAGCGTTTCTACTATGTTGCACGTGCCAATGATTATTCCTTTACTATTTTTCCACCATAACTTTCATCTCAAAGCTTGTATTGGGGAAAATGAATGGTCATTGGAAATATCTTGAGAAGTGGAAGAGATTTTTTGACCCAAAATTTTGATTTGGGCACTATATTTCTTCGAAAGTGATAAAAGTGAGGTTTGTAGCAACGAAAGAGTGGAAATTGCAACTTGTAATTGCTATAACTATTCGCTCAAAACTCAGATTGAGACAAGAGGATAGTCATTCGAAAGTTGTTTCGAAAATGAATGCATTTAAGGAATCCTACTTGAGAGTAGTGCATTAATGCTCTTCATAATTTAAAATGAAGAATGACATGTAATCTAATTGACAAATATTTTGCAATATGCTTAATTCTAACAACAATTATTGCATGCACATTCTTTCAAAATTAGAGATACATAATAAAAAACTTTAGTTCCTACATGAGAAATAGAGACATGAAGGATGATCAAGGGTTTTACAACCATGAATAATAAATTGGAGGTATGTTGGGCATTCTAGCATGGGTAATGCTGAGAGTGAGTCTAATGGGAGAAGAGACGGGTAGAGGATTGTAACTATGATAATCCTGCAAAACTAAGTGCATATATATAGGGACGATAATGAAAGGATTATGAAGTCTCAGGAAGAGATACTTCAGAGATTAAATATGTTACATAAGAAAGTCAACAAGGATTCTGGCGCCAAGCAAACAACTAGTGATAGACAAGTATCAACATCAAGATCACATAGAAAAATATATGATCATGGGAATGATAGGTAGTAAAGAAGCATGAGTAGACGCCATCAATATGCAAGGCATTCCAGTAGAAGAAATCATGCATTTGCAGGTCCAAGGAGAAGCCCAAGCATGTCTCATATTCAGAGAAAAAGGAGAAAACCTAAGGCATACATATTGCAGGGTGAACTCAGGAAGATTAATCCACCAACATTTAATGGTGAGAATAGGAAAGGAGAAGAGACAAATCCCTGGCTATTAGAAATGAAGAAATATTTCCAACTTCATGATTACCCCTCCTGGGTAGAAGCTAGAATTTCCACCTACCACTTGGAAGGGAAGGCATCCATGTGGTGGGATCAACTTAAGAAAACCAAGAACCTTGATGAGAAAATAATCTCGCAGAGGCATTTCATGGGATATTTCGAAAATAAATATTTGTCCAAGAATTACTATGAAATAAATATGAAAGAGTTCTTTGAACTCAAGTTTGGAACCATGACAATGGAGGAATATGAGAAGTGGTCCTCTGAATTGTTGAAGTATGTTGACTTCATCAAGGATGAAAAAGTCAAAATACAAAGGTTTCTAAGTGAGTTACCCTCTTTTTACAGTGATGAGATTCAATATGATAACCCCAAAACCTTGGAGGAAACCATAAGGAGAGAAAGGCATCTGTATGAACAGAGAAAAGGAAGACCGGTTTTCCAAAAATATTGGAATGATAAGATGAAGGATAAGAAGGATCAAAGGCAGAAGGGTTTTAAGCCATCATTTTTCAGAAATAATTTCCAAGAAAATCAGTATGTTCAAGTCACCCAAAATGAAACAAGATTGTAGATTCATTTGGAAAAAGGCCAAGGCAACATTCGGTGCAATGTTGGGTATGTGGGATAAATCATCTACACAAATATTTCCCTCACAAAGGAGAAAGAATCGGGACTATCCACAATATTCAATACGTTGAAATAGTGGAACACATGGGAGGAAACATGCCAAGGATTTATGCAGCCTTGGATAACAAGCAGACAGAGTATCGATCTCCCATGATTGAAGTGGAAGGTAAGATCAATAATGAGCCCATAGAAATTTTAATTGATTATGGAGCTAGCCATAGTTACATAAATGCTAACATTGTTGAAATATTTTGCTTGCAAAGAAGTAAGCATAAGAAATATTGGTTAGTTTAGTTATCCATGGGGACTAAGAGGAAAACCAAGGAGTTGGTGAAAAATTGTCCGATAGACATAAATAGAATCAATACAAAGGTGCATTTAAACATCATACCATTGGGTTCATATGATTGTCTAATTGGCATGGATTGGTTGGAGAAACATCATGTTGTCCTAGACTATTACAACAAGACAATCACATGTCTTGATGAGGAAGGGCAGCAAGGAAATATTCAAGGCATTCCAAGAATTGTATCTATTAGAGATATTTTAGCTAAGTAATTGCAGAAGAGATTCAAGAAAGGATGATAGATTTTTTCATCCCATATGGAGAAGGAAGCAAAAGACAAAGTGGAAAACATTGAAGACCATCTAGTTTTGAGGTATTTTGAATATGTTTTCAGAGAAATTCTGGGACTACCACCAAAAAGAGACATTGTTTTCTCTATTGATTTGGTTCCAAGATCTTCCCTAGTGTCTAAGACACCTTACAAAATGGCTACACCAGAACTAAAAGAGTTTCATATGCAACTTGAAGAACTTTTGAAGAAGGGGTACACATGCCAAAGTGTGTCACCTTGGGGAGCCCGAGTTCTTTTTGTGAAGAAGAAGGATGGAACCTTAAGGTTGTGTATTGATTTTAGGCAACTTAATAAGGTTACCATAAATAATAAGTATCATTTGCCAAGAATTGATGATTTGTTTGATCAATTGAAAGGTGCGGGAATATTTTCGAAGATTGACTTGAGATGATGCTATCATGAAGTAAGGATAAGGGAAGAAGAAATCAACAAGACAACATTCAGAACATGATATGGGCATTATGAATTCACGGTAGTGCTATTTTGGCTATCTAATGCCCCAACAGTTTTTATATACCTGATGAATGGAGTGTTTAGGGAGTACGTAGACAAATTTGTAATTGTGTTCTTAGATGATATCCTCATCTATTATAAATTATAAGAATAACATGAGCAACATTTAAGAATGGTGTTGCAAGTTCTAAGAGAGCATAAGTTGTATGCTAAGGTAAGTAAGTGCACCTTTTACCAAAAGAAGATTCACTACTTAGGGAATATAATTTCAGTAGCAGGGATATAAGTTTATCCTGAGAAGATAGAGGTCATTAGAGGATGGCCTATTGGTTGTGGAGCTTGATTATCTTCCTGACTCAGAGGTCTTGTGTTTTTCAGTCGTGTTTATACCCCATGAAGACTTTACACCCCAAAAGTATGTACAATCTTCCACACGGAGGAGTGCAGAGGGGGGGTACCCCCTCTGCGAGGTCTGGGGGACCTATCCCCCCGGCTGGGAGGTTCGAGGGAAAGCGGGCCCTCGACAGGGGTTCGGGGGCAAAGCCCCTGAAGGAAAAATTGCCTTGCAAAAGTATATTGTAATTTCATTGTAAATCTAGACCGTTCATTATAAGGTCGCAGATCTAATGGTAGAAATTATGTTAGGGTTTTTTGACCTATAAGGCAACCCTCTGTTATGAGGGAAATGTATTGTGGCTATGCATGATGGTGAGTATTGTATTCTGAGAGAGGAGATTGTGAGAGAAAGAAGAGGAAGTTACAACGGGTTTTGTTGTAGGTTGTATCCCTTCATTTGTTGGATAATAATAAAGGAAGGACTTGGCGATTTCTCTGGTGGACATAGCCCACACTGGGTGAACCACATAAGTTTGTGTCTCTATTGTATTGTGTATCTTCTGTGTTTTGTTTCTGCATTTGTTTTAGTTTATTGCTCCATGGTCCTATTTTTTCTAACAACTGGTATCAGAGTGAAAGGTAACTCGCAGGAAAAGAGGGTTCCTGGTTCGAGTGGGAGCAATGTAGGAAGATGGAAAGTTTAGGGTCGAGAAATTTAATGGCCAAAACTACCAGTTATGGAAGATGCAGATGGAATATTATTTATATCAAAAGGATATATTCCTACCATTGGGCGGAGTAGCAAAGAAGCCAACGGCCATGAAGGATGAAGAATGGGAGATTCTTGACAGAAAGGCTCTAGGAACGATACAGCTGAGCTTGGCAGCGTCGATGGCTTTCAATATTTCGAAAGAAAAGACAACGAAGGATCTAATGGACGCGTTGGCTAAACTATATGAAAAACCCTCGACGTCCAATAAGGTATTTCTAATGAAGAGATTATTTAATATGAAGATGTCAGAAGGTGGGTCTGTTGCAGATCATTTAAATGAATTTAATACGGTTACTAATCAACTAAGTTCCATAAAAGTGGAATTTGATTATGAGGTTAGGGCTCTTCTAATCTTGTGCTCATTGCTATAAATCTGGAACGGCTTGGTCATGGTTGTAAGTATCTTTGTCTTTGGTTCAAATACTTAAAAATTTGATGATGTTGTTGGTGTTATCCTTAGTGAGGAAATGCGACGGAAAAGCACAGGTGAGACATCAGGTAATGTGTTGAACATGGAGAACAGGGGAAGACAAAAGGACAGAGGAAAGGGCTCAGGGAACTATGGTAATTCTAGGAAGGGCAGATCCAAATCTAGACTTGGAAAGATAGAGTGCTGGAATTGTGGGAAGAAAGTACATCTGAAGAAAGACTGCAGAGCTCCAAAGAAACAAAGAGATGGACAACAAGAGAGAAATCAGGAAGCAAATGTAATAGGTGATGTGTTACAAGATGCTTTGATTATTTCTGTAGATACTATTTCTGAGTCTTGGGTAGTAGATTCAGGGGCTTCATTTCATGCCACACCCCATAGGAAACATTTTCTAGATTATGTTCAAGGTGATTTTGGACAGGTTCATTTGGGTGATGATGCACCATGAAAAATTATTGGAATGGGAAAGGTAAAAATAAAGAAATGCAATGGAAACCAATGGTTGTTGAAAGAGATAAAACATGTTCCATATTTAAGGAAAAATCTAATTTCAATAGGGCAGTTGGCAAGTGAAGGTTGTATATCCATATTTACATATAAGACATGGAAGGTCATCAAAGGATCATTGGTGATAGAAAAAGGAGAGAAGGTAGGTACATTGTATTTATGTATTGGTAATACTGACTCTTCTATATCTTTAGCTTCTACAAGAGTGGATACAACACTGTGGCATCATAGGCTGGGACACATGAATGAGAAGGGTATGGAGATACTTCACAAAATAAATTTGTTGCAAGATCTTAAACAAATTGATTTGGACTTCTGTGAGCATTGTGTTTATGGAAAACAAAAGAGAGTCAGATTTCTTAGAGTCGAAAAAGAAAAGAAGAATGAAAGGTTAGAGCTTGTGCATACAGATGTATGGGGACCAGCTCAGATATCATCTCTTGGTGGCTCTCGTTATTATGTTACTTGTATTGATGATGCAACTAGAAAAACTTGGGTTTATTGCATTCGACAAAAATCTGATGTTTTTGATACTTTTAAGAAATGGAAAAATTTAGTTGAGAATGAGACAGGAAAAAGTTTGAAGTGTCTCAGATCAGATAATGGAGGTGAATATTGCAGCAAGTATTTTGATGATTACTATTCATACCATGAGATTCGTAGAGAGAAGATAGTTCCAATAACACCACAAGAAAATGGTGTGTCAGAAAGGATGAACAGAACAATCATGGAGTGTGCAAGGAGTATGAGATTGCAAGTTGGTTTGCCCTTACAGTTCTGGGAAGATGTTGTAGATATTGTTGTTTACTTAATAAACATAGGACCTTCAAGATCTTTGGATGGTATAATTCCAGAGGAGGAATGGACATAAAAAAAGGTAAACTATTCTTTTTTGAAAACTTTTTGTTGTGAAGCATTTGCCCATATTTATAAAGAAAATAGAACAAAACTTGAGTCTAAATCCAAGAAGTGTACCTTTATTGGATACAGTGTTAATGATTTTGGTTATCACTTATGGGATTATAAAAATAACAAAATCATTAGGAGTAGATATGTCATATTCAATGAGAAGGTCATGTACAAAGATCAGTTGCAGAGAAAGAAACAGGAAGAAGAAAAACAAGAATACACAGTGCTTGATGAGATTGCTGAAAAAGAAATTCCAAAGGAACCTAAAAATCAAAATGTACAACAACATGAGAAGCAGGTACCTCAAACACCTACAAGTGTTTTTAGAAGATCTACCAGGTTAAGTATACCCCCTGAACGATACTCTCCTTCATTGTATTATTTATTGTTGACTGATTCTGGTGAACCAGAATGTTATGAAGAGGCAATGTAGGTAGACACCAAAAAGAAGTGGGAGCAAGGCATGAAAGAGGAAATGGATTCCTTGGCAAATAACCAGACTTGGTACTTGGTTCAGTTGCCTGTGGGACAAAGAGCATTGGAAAATAAATGGGTTTACAAGTTGAAGGAAGAAGATGGAGGATAAAAGCGGTACAAGGCCAAACTTGTTGTAAAGGGGTTTGCACAAAAGAAAGGTAAAGATTTTGATGAAATATTTTCTCCTGTTGTTAAAATGACTTCAATTAGGACTATTTTAAGTCTTGTGGCAGTAGAAGATTTGCATATTGAATAGTTAGATGTAAAAACAACTTTTCTCCATGGGGATTTGGAGGAAGTATTTATATGCAGCAGCCATAGGGGTATGAGGTCAAAGGGAAGGACAATTTGGTATGGAGGTTGAAGAAGAGCTTGTATGGCCTAAAGAAAGCTCCAAGGCAGTGGTATTTGAAGTTTGACAGGTTTATGACATAACATGGTTATAGTAGATGTCATTCTGATCACTGTGTTTATTTTAAAATGCTAGAAAATGGAAGCTATATTATCTTACTATTGTATGTAGATGACATGCTTGTTGCGGGGTCTAATATGCAGGATATAAATATGATCAAGAAGAAATTAGCCAACTCATTTGCGATGAAGGATTTGGGTACTACAAATAAAATCCTTGGCATGAGAATAACAAGAGATAGGAAAAATTGAAAATTGACATTGTCTCAGGGTGAGTACACAGAGAAGGTGTTGGAGAGGTTTAGAATGTAGAATGAAAAACCAGTTAGTACAACTTTGGCCAGCCATTTCAAATTAACCAAGGAAATGTGTCCCAAGACATAAGAGGAGATAGAATACATGTCCAGGCTCCCTTATTCATCAGCAGTTGGCAGCTTTATGTATGCAATGGTTTGCATAAGACCAGATATTGCACATGCAGTGGGAGTTGTGAGCAGGTATATGAACAATCCAGGTAAAGAACATTGGGAGGCAGTAAAGTGGATTCTTAGGTATTTGAGAGGTACTACGACTCATGCATTATGTTTTGGAGGTTCAGACACTTTTCTGCAAGGATATGTTGATTCAGATATGCCAAGTGATAAAGACAGCAGGAGGAGCACCACAAGGTATGTTTTTACTATAGGTGGAACAACAGTAAGTTGGATTTCAAAACTGCGAAAGGTTGTTTCACTTTTAAAAATAGAGGCAGATTATGTTTCTGCTACATAGGCTAGTAAAGAGATGATTTGGTTACAAAGGTTTATGGAGGAATTGGGAAAGAAGCAGGAGAATAACAGGTTGTACTGTGACAGTGAGAGTGCAATTCATCTTGCAAATAAATCAGCCTTCCATTCGAAGACTAAGCATAGAGGTACCACTTCATACGATTCACCTTGGAAGATGGACATTTGAAGTTGGAAAAGATACACACTAGCCAGAATCTTGCAGGTATGTTAACAAAGGGAGTAACCAGAGAGAAACTGAGTTCCTGCTCAGTTTTAGTTGGTCTTCAAGAATGAAGATGAAGATGAGAAATTTTCTAGGTCCAAGAAGGTTCAGAGTCCAACATATACAACAGTGGTGGAGTTGTTGAGATCAATATCCAAGTGGGAGATTGTTGGTTGTGGAGCCTAATTATCTTCCTGACTCAGAGGTCTTGTGTTTTTCAGCCATGTTTATACCCCATGAATATTTTAAACCCAAGAAGTATGTACACTCTTCCATGTGGGGGAGTAAAGAGGGGGGTACCCCCTCTGCAGCGTCCCCCGATGGGGGTTCAGTGGCGAATCCCCCGAAGGAAAAATTGCCTTGTAAAAGTATATTGTAATTTCATTGTAAATCTGGACCGTTCATTATAAGGTCGTAGATCTAACAATAGAAATTATGTTAGGGTTTTTTGACCTAGAAGACAACACTCTGTTATGAGGGAAATGTATTACGGCTATGCATGATGGCAAGTATTGTATTCTGAGAGAGGAGACTATGAGAGAAAGAAGAGGAAGTTACAACGGGTTTTGTTGTAGGTTGTATCCCTTCATTTGTTGGATAATAATAAAGGAAGGACCTGGAAATTTCTTTGGTGGACGTAGCCCACACTGGGTGAACCACGTAAATCTGTGTCTCTATTGTATTGTGTATCTTATGTGTTTTGATTCCACATTTGTTTTATTTTATTGCTTCGCGGTCATGTTTTTTCTAACATGTTCAGTGCCAAAGAATGTGATAGAGGTAATATAATTCATGGGTCTTTTCAGTTATTACCGAAGATTCATAAAAGGGTTCTTAAGGATGTCAAGTCCAATCAATTCTTTACAAAAGAAGGGAGTGAAATTTGAATGGACTTCCAAGGGTAAAGATATTTTTCGAAAACTAAAGGAAATATTGACAAGTGCACCAATACTAAAGATTGTAGATCCAAATGAAGTTTTTGTTGTGTGCATCGATGCATGTAGGGAATGACTCAGTGGATTCCTCAGTCCAAGGTACAATGTGATATGCTACGAGTCCATAAAATTAAAAGAGCATGAGAAGAATTAATCTACACATGACTTGGAATTAGCAGTGATTGTACATGCATTGAAAATGTGTAGGAATTACCTTATGGGTAAGAAATGCAAGATAAGAACAAACCACTGTGATCTGAAACATTTTTTTGGACAGCCAACACTAAATTCCAGAAAAACTAGATGGCTGGAATTTCTAAGTGGATATGAATTTGAAATTAAGCATATAAAAGGCAAAGAAAATAAAGTAGTTGATACACTTATCCAGAGAGCTCATTAAGTGAATATTGCATCCATCAACAGATAAAGGACAGATCTTAAAGATCAAATTATTGTAGTAGCAAATTCATATCATCAATATGTGAAAATAAAAGGAACATTATAGCAAGGCAAATTTTAGCAGAAGTTAAATTACTATGAGCTGAAAGAAGATGGAATTCTCATGTACCAGGGGAAAATATATGTTTTGAATTCCAATGAGACGAAAAATGCAGTTCTAAAGGAAATGCACAATGTGTCATATGTTGGGCACCCTAGATATCAGAAGACAATTTTAGCAGTAAGAAGCCAATTGTTGGCATAGGGGAAGACCCAGGGTTCATCTCCAAGAGTGCACCAACAAGCCCTACCTATTGGCCCTTTCAGCAACACTTGTGAAGTAGATGCAGTCTCACCCGAAGTAGCTATGAGGGGGTTGCAGGACAAAGATTTCTACAACCAGGGGAATATAAAGTGGTTCTTATTACAACAACAAATCAACATGCATCTATCATTCAACTAGCTAGATCTATCGTTCACAGCTATAGATCTGATCTAATACAATAATGCATATAACAATATAACAACGACAGAGATCAAAGAATAAATCACACACACAACAAAATATGTGCGTGGTTCACCCTCTCTCTAGGGATACATCCACATAACTGTGCTTATGATATATTAAGATAAAGCTTACAGTTCTAATCTTTTCTCTTGGCCCGCAGATCCTCTCTCTCCTTCTCTCTTTCTCTCTTCCTCTCCCTTTTCCTGCACACCCACCTACAGGACTTGATCGTCTCACCCAGCTGAAGACCTTACAATACCAAAAGGTTCTCTCTCTCAACACTTCTCTCACCCTTAATACAATATTCTCCTAATGACCAGTAATCAGTAACAAGGCTCAACTACAATACCGACCCAACCTAGGTCCTTTCGACCTCTATTTATACATTATAGTCCCTTACCGACAACCTTAGGCTGAAACCTAGGTGTCAAAACCCTAATTACCAAAACCTTAGGTGTCTAAAACCCTAGGTCAACTTGACCCACTTTTTCTGGGCTTCGCCAACTTGTCTTTCCTTCTTCATCTTGCAGTGCTCCAAATCATCCAATGCTAGATTTTTTTACTTCCTGAGTTGTCCTTGGTCCATATTCTTTGCTAATCTATCATCCTTGATCTCCTCATCCAACGACTTGATTTTCCACACTTCGCTCCATCTTTTATGTTCTTTTTCTCATTTTGACCCATTGACATTCACTATGTCTCCCACGAAGCTCTCTCTTTACCTTTTCTTCCTCGTTCTTCACTTCCTTCCATAACCAAGGGCCAACAGGCCCCCAACACTCACCTCTGACTCATCCTGAGGCATTTGAGCTCTGATCCTTTTGTTTTACTTTGAATTTCGACTGCGCAGTGCAGCCCTTGCTTTCTGCTTTATGCCTCCTTCCCATTCTTGTGCAGACTGTCTTTTATGTATCTCGTACCCAATTTCAACTGCACCTGGTACCTGGACCCTTTTATTCTTGATTCTACTAAGAGTTGTGAGGCAACTGGTTGTCATAGTACAACTTCAGTCGACTCCCATTCACCAAGCCTTCCTTCCAGTCTACTTTCAATGTCTTCAGCTGCACAACTCCTCCTTCTGTAACATAGGCATTCTCATATGGTCCGAGCCAATGCGTTCTAAACTTCCCAGGGTGTTTGATAAAATTAGTATCATATACCAGTACTAAATCACCTTTCCTGAATATCTTCTTCTTGATGTGTCTGTCATGGTAGGCCTTTTCTCGTTCCTTCTAAATTTGTTGATGGAAGCCTTCAATGAATCTGTCTTCTTCTAGTTCGACCAACTGTGCTAGCCTCTCATGAACAACACCAGTATCATCCATGTATGTAAATGCAACAATTATTAAGCTTGGTACCAATTACTCCATTGGGACAACAACTTCAAGACCATAAACCAACTTGAAAGGGGTTTTCATTGTTAATTTCTTGTAAGTGGTTCTATAAGCCCATAGTACTACTGGTACTCTTAAATCCCAGTCATCCCTGTTCACACTGCAAATATTTTTCAATGTTGTCTCCAATATCTTGTTGAATGCTTCAACCGTTCCATTTTCTTGTGGATGGTAAGGTGTACTCTTCTGATGGTGGACTGCAAACTCTTCAGTCAGGGCTTCAACTGTCTTATTGGTGAAATGTTTACCTTGATCACTCATAAGGACCTTAGGGAATCCAAGCCTAGTTATTATGTCATCAAATATAAAACATGTTGTTGTAGTTTCACTACAGTCCTTGACTGCTCTTGCTTCGGCCCATCTAGTCAGGTATTATGTCGCAGCGATAATATACCTTGCTCCTGTGTGCTTTCCTGGTGGATTTATAGGTCCCACAAAGTCAATGGCCAATTTTTCAAATGCCTGCAGGGTCATCTATGGTGCTAATGGCATCTCATCTCTTCAGGATGGTTTTCCAACTCGCTGGCATGTATCACATGCTCTGGTATATTCTTTAGCATCTCTATGTAACGTAGGCCACCAAAGGCCAGCTCGTAGAACCTTCTGCGCAATTGCTTTTCCTACGTAATGTCCTCCTACAATGCCTTCATGATATTCTTTGAGGATCATAGGGTGCTCTGCCTCCATCACACATCTTCTTAGTATCTCATCAGGTCCCATTTTATATAGATGACCAACTATCAGTGAAAAATCTGTAGCACACACCACTAGTTGTTTCTTTTGAGGAATCATGTACTCGCCTGGAGCCATTCCTGTTGACAGGAACTAGAATATGTCAGTGAAGTATTCATTAATATTTCTAATGGAAAGAAGCTGTGCATCCGGTAGTGTATCCTCCAGACTGGTAGGTTCTTCACCATGTTCTAATCTCAACAGGTGGTCTAGGCCTTTGTTCATTTTTCCTGGCTTAACTATGATCTCAAAATCATACTCCTGAAATAGAAGATGCCATCTGTAGATTCGCCCGCTCAACACTGGCTTGTTGACTAGGTACTTCAGCACTGAGTGATCAGTAAACATTTTAAAGTGTCCTCCCAACAAGTAGTGGTGGAATTTCTGCAATGCATACACCATGGCTAGTCCCTCTTTTTCTGTAGTGGTGTAATTAACTTCAGCTGTGGACAACTTCCTGCTGGAAAATGCTAATGGATGATCAATGTCCCCTTCTCCTAGTTGTGCCAATACTACTCCTAATGCAAAGGAGCATGCATCAACATGCACATCAAATTCCTTGCTCCAATCCAGAAAGACTAGAGTAGGCGCAATTACCATCTTTCTTTAATAAATTCTCCATTGGCGCAGTAATCTGAGCATATCCTTTGATAAATTTCCTGTAATATCCAGTATGTCCTAGCACAGTGCACAGTTGTTTGACTGAAGTAGGTGGTGGAAAATCAACTATAATTGCAATCTTGGATGGATCCACCAACAATCCTTGCTTGCATACAATATGTCCTAATAATACTCCAAATGGTGTGAAGAATATGCACTTCTTCAAATTTAAAGAAATTTGAAACTGCCTGCATTTATCCAGCATTAGCCTTAGACATTCAATATGATTTTTCAACAAACTAAAAATAGTCCAATCATCAAAGTATTCTTCTAAAAACTTATGCAAAAATTATTTGAACGCTTCAACCACCACCCTGGAAAAGATGGTTGGGGCATTCTTCAATCCAAATGGAATTAATGTATATTGGTAGGATCCCCACTCTGTGGAAAATGTAGTCTTATGACGGTCCTCCTTGGTGATGCAGATATGATGGTATCCTGAAAACCCATATGTAAAAGAATATACTTCTTGGCCTCCCACGTTATCCAGTACTTCATCTGTGAATGGTGTAGGGAAAGGATCATGTAGACAAGCATCATTCAACTTCTTGAGATCTACACAAATCCTGATCTCACCTGTCTTTTTATATTTCACAACCATGGGGCTAATCCACTCTGACTCTTTGACAGGTTCAATAATCCCTGCTTCCAACATTCTATCGAGCTCAATCTTCACTTTTTCCTTATATTTTGTGTTCAATCTGTAGGGTCTTTTCTTGACTAGCTTTGCATATGGTTTCAAAGGTATTATCATCTCTCCCATAGGTCCTTTGATTCCCTTCATATCGGTGAACTTGGTCGGGAACAAGTCCTGATACTCGAGCAATAATTCTGTGATTTTGTCAGTGGTAGCGACGTCCCAATAATCTCCAATATTGGCAAGCTTTGGTGTCTCCTCTGTCCCGATATTGACTTTCTTTATCTTTATTGGTTGTCCAATGAATGTCAGTTCAACTCCTGGTCCTTCCACATCTCTCTGACCTTATGTTTCTGCGATATTCACCTTCCTTGGATCATCATCTTCGTCAGCATTAATGTTGTAGCAGATCTGCAGTTTCTGGAGGGGCGCAGTCCATTCATCCTCTTCTTGCTCCAAAGGGAGGCTAGATGCCTCCTTAAATACTTTATGTCTCACCATCTATAGTGATTTATCTACTAAAGGAAATTCACTTTCAAACAAAAAGGTGGTTATAAAAATCTGGATCATACCTTCCCATTCGGAAGTGACAAGGCGCAACTCTGCTTGAAGGTACCAGTTAATCGAGGTGGTATTGAGCATATTGATGAATCTGTGTACCCATTTTTCTTTAGGAATGTCACTCCAGGCCTCTTCATAGCTTCGTACATGGTCCTTTGGGTAGCTTTGACCTGTGTACCTTACTTCGCAGCTTCCTACTTGTGCTGAAAACCGCGCTGTCATCAAAGTTCGACATTCTGTCCAGTCTGTAATATTGCTTCTATGTGTCCCCCACCATCTTTCTGATGTGGCTTTCATGGCCTCATCCATTGCCAACAGCCTCTATTGTGTTGGTACACTTGTCTCAAATTCTAATAAAAAGTTCTCTAAGGGGTTCATCCCATCAAATGTGGGTACATTACTCACTGTTGTGTGGATCCAGTGAACTTCCCTGGTTATCCTAGCACATCTTCTTGTAGATACTTTGTACATCTGGTTCTACCAGTTCTCCAACGCTTCTTCTGAGGTGGATGAACATGTTCTATCACTTCGCCAGCTCGGATTCCTATCAGTTGTAGGGTTGATATAATCCTGTTGTCTAGCTGTTAATTTGTAGATGTTTTCCAGTTCAAATGTGTGGTCCTCTTCTATAATAGGTTATGTATATCGTGGACCCTCATCTAGATGTAATGGTGCAATGACCCTAAGGCCAACTTTCTCAAATGTCATGTGTCTTTTCTTTAGATCAACAACAGTGGAATTGTCGAAGGCCCAATCAATTCCTAATAATGCAGGGTAAGGGCAACTATCATCAACAATTTCAATTACCTCAAAATTTGCAAAGGTTCTTACTCCATCAATGTCCACTGGGACATGCTATAATCATCCAAATGCACTGACAACTTGCTGATTAGCCATGTGACACCTGATAGGGGAATATATCAGCTTGGGTTTTCCCATCAGTGCCCAAGTCTGCTTCATCATGACATTGACCTCTGACCCTAAGTCGAGGACCACATAGTCTATCTCATACTCTCCTATCTGAGCATTCAAGTGTAATTCTTTATTTGTCCTTCTCCTTTTTCCAATTTGGTCCACTGCCCTACTTAGTAAGGATTCTATCTTTTCTATATCATACTGCTTGATTAAACCTTGTAATTCTTGTACAATGCCTTTATCTTGAATCAACTTAACACAAGTGTACAAAAATTCCATGAGTTTGCTTACCTCTTTCCCTTCTGTTGGCGATGCAGATGGATCAAACGCCCGAGGCATGCCATATTCTTTGATTTCTGGTTATCTCTTTGATGAAAATCATTGATCTCCTTTGAACTCTTTTCTTACCTCCTCGAATATCTGTCTTTCTTTCTTAGCATCGAACGTTGGGGTCTTTTTTGTAGCTTTCCTGACTCTGTGGTCATTTTCAGTCTTTCCTTGGGCTACTCTTTCTTCTCCTGTAGCAACACCTCCTTGAGTGATAACAACGAATCTAGGATCTTCTCCGTGAGGTTCAACATATATCAGTTGTACTTGTGGGTTCTGCTAAGGTCCTCGCCTTTCTTGAAGTTTAGCCAGCAGCACAGGGCATTCCTCTATGACATGCTCAAAGGATTTACAGTAACTATAGGTTGTGCAAGGATTCTGACAATCCCTTGGTAAATGTCTTAGCTGCACGCAGTTGTAGTAGATTATTTGTCCTCAGCCTCGGCCCATACCTCCTCCTCCTCCTCCTCCTCCATAGCCACCGTGAGGAGTGAAATTTCCTCTCCTCGGAGAGTTGTACTACGGAATGTTTCCTTCTTGTTGTACTTCGCCTTGAATCTTGTATATGTCTCTTGACCTTTCATGCATGAGATCATAAGCTCTAAAATATCGATCATCATGCCCCACTGATTTACAGAATGTACAATACAAGTTTGTGGGTGTCTGAACATACTTCTACATGTAGTAGCACTCACCTAGGCGATGCCTATTTCTACATACATCGCACCAGGGTAGGTTAAATTTCTTTAAGGGGCTCGGTGCTCTTGATGCCAAGTAATCATGAAATAAGGGACAATGTTCCTTATCATGGCCTTCAGATCTGCATCTTACACACCAGATATCTTCCCTTTTTTCTTTTCCCTTATCTTTCTTCATATCCTCGACCTGTAAATACAAACTAGTTAGCTGGCTCATGATATGGCTAATGCCTGAGCTAGATTCTCTCATCGGTGTTGATTCAAGCTTCATGGAGATATCCAAAGCTTCTGCCTGAGATGAAATCTTTTGCTACATTAGAGAAACTCTTATATGTAGTAACAACACAACGATGAACCATTCTTTTTTCTGTTCATCGGGGATTTGAAAAGTTAATCATCCTGTCAGGGTCTTGAATCTCTGGTCGAACTCCCAAACAGGTTCTGCTACCTTTTGTTTAATCTCTTTTATTTCTCTAATACATTATGACTCCTACTTAGGTTTCTTAAACTCTGCAATCAGTGCATTCTTGATCTCATTTAGGGGCTTAGGTTGTGTCAGTCCTTGGACAAGTTTCATGTACCAGCTCAGTGCATGGTCCCTTAGCATAGTGTTGAACTGGCTTCTCTTGATGGCTCAATCACTGATACTGTTAATATTCCATACGTATTCACACAAAAACCAATGTTGATCTAGATCTTCAGATCCATCTTCTCTAAAGATAGGGATTCTCATTTCATCTGCCATAGAGATGACTAGGGTTATTTTCTGAGTAGATGCTGAGCTACTAGGAACAATACTCTAAAGACTCTGGTTGTTCTGGCTATTCTGACTGCTAAGTATTGTTGGGACAATAGGAGGATTAACATTACTTACCTCAGTAGTCCACACAGTTCCTGAGGTTTCTAGATCTCTTTGGTGCATTTCTTCAGCTTCCCCTTCTTCTATTATGGTGGGCTTTGGATGCTCTTCATCGATGAGATCTACCTCTTCTCCACTATAGAAACCCTCTTCTCCGTAGTTTTTCTTAAACAAGTTCTCAAGGTGAAATCCTCATAATACTTTCCCACTGTGCGTATGTCCTGCTTCTGTGTCACTATCGATGTCCGAGATCTTGAACATTAGCCTTTTCAGGTCCGACCACTCTACTGTATCTTCAATATGTGGTTTTCATGCAAGAGCATCTTGATTCTTAGCTTCAGGAAGTGAAAAAGTATCCCTCGGATTGGCTATATGATTATGTTCTATCAACAACAAACTCGGTGATATACCCTCCACTGGTACTATCAAACAAATGATCTACTGCCCTAGATACAGCGTTGTCGACTCTCTTGACCTTCTGGATCAATGTTGGTGTCCAAACCATAGGAGGTCTAGATCTGATTTCAAACTGTGTGTCAGCTAACCTAGCCAACCACTCATGTAGCTTCTGATGGATTCCTCCAAAGAAGATCTCGTGAATGTCGGTGAAGATGTATCTTTGTAGCCAATCTTCAGTATTCAGTTTAGGGTTCTTATTCTGGGCTTCAGCGAAGTCCTTCTCTTGATCCTCTATCCACTTCTGGATCTTTGTCTTCGATGGAAACCACCTTGACATTCCCTTAAAAATATTCCTATCCTAGAAATAGAACCATTTGTTGGCACAGGGGCAAACTGAGGGTTCAGCTCCAAGAGCGCACCAACAAGCCCTAGCTACTAGCCCTTTTAGTAGCACCTATGAAGCAGATGCAGTCTCACCCGAAGTAGCTATGAGGGGGTTGCAGGACACAGATGTCTACAACCAGGGGAATATCAAGTGGTTCTTATTACAACAACAACTCAACATGCATCTATCATTCAACCAGCTAGATCTATCCTTCGCAGCTATAGATCTAATCTAATACAATAATGCAGATAACAATATAACAATGACAGAGCTCAAAGAATCAATCACACACACAACAACAGATGTATGTGGTTCACCCTCTCTCTAGGGCTACATCCACAAAACTGTGCTTATGATATATTAAGATAAATATTGCAGTTATGATCTGTGCTCTTGGCCCACAGATCCTCTCTCTCCTTCTCTCTTTCTCTCTTCCTCTCCCCCTTCTTGCACACCTAGCTTGTTACAGGTATGAACTAACTGAGAGGGGGGGTGAATCAGTTAGTGTAGATTTATTAACAATCTACTCTCATTTTTAACTTTGAATCATTAATCTTAGTGGCAGTGAGTCTTAACTGTGAAATCCAGAGTTATAAACATAAA